>SKCR01043648.1:0-60882 GCA_019454045.1 Zanthoxylum bungeanum
TCTAAAGTGTAGAGTAACTTCTCGGATCCCATAATAATTCTGAGATTCATATCCCAGTCCTGAAAGTTTGTGCCATTAAAGAAGTTGTCGCCAATGACAATTTCCCTAATGCTCAACTTTCCTGTCATCTTAATCGCAATAGTCCAACTATTCAATTAACGATGTATGGGTACAGTCTAAATGTTACAAGAAAAATAATAATATATTAGTCCAACTAATAAAATAATTGACGAAATAATTTGAAAGCGCGTAAATCTAAGTATTTGAACGAAATTGCAAATTCAATACTAGCCTCCCACTATTTTTCGACGAGCCTCTAACCATCTGTTGAGTACTCGGGAAACCTAGTTTCCTAGTGGGCTAGGATCCCATTAAATAACACACAACCTTGACTTTGGCCAACAAGTTGTATGATATTTAACTAGGTAGATCTCTAAGATCAATTGGATCTCATCCAATTCCTAGATCCGGTAGGTGGACCTCCAAGTCCGAAACATATATACAATATATATGCCAATATATCCAATATATTTTCCTAACCTTTTTCCTCTGAATCAACTAAGCCTTGGCTTTGGCACAACAAGCTTAATGATTCCAGTTAAGCGGGACCCATTGACTTTGGAAAGCTTCGTAATCGATATCGATGGACAAGAAGTGATCTTGACTTTGGCCAATAAATCACAACTTGGACAAGACACACGATATGCAACAAAACCTTCATGATTCAAACACATATGTGATGGACAAAGGTCTTGACTTTGGCCAACAAACCAGTGCCAATCTTGGATCTTGAGTAAGAATCACTCAATAGAAGGAAAACGCTTAATATTTTATTGAGGGTTTTTCGCGTAAATTGGCAACCAATTTATTATCTTTGTTAGGTCTCATCATACAACCTTAAGCATGCATTCTAAAAGCATAATAAGGTGCGAAAGTAATTAATAACGATATGCGGATAGATACCTCACAGATTATTCCTAGAACAAATCACTCTATTTCCTCTCCCCGGCTACCACTATTCTTGCTTCTACCCAATTACATAATACAATAAGAGAAACCTCATTAACATTGAGGGGAATTAGGTGAGAAGAGAATTACAAAGAATCAAGAGAGATAAAACTGGACACGCAGGTCCAATTTAATAAATTCTAAATTTACAACAACAATTTCCAAAATTGCCCTTTCCCTTCTAATATCCATCCGATATGCGTTATTCATTCAAAACATCCATGTATTCACACAAAGCATGTTATTCAATCAATATAATCCAATTAATTAATCTTGAATATGGTGATCATCAAATGTTCAAACAACGATTTGATTTTGCGCGAGTCCAACTCATTTAAGAATAAGTACTCAAAGTACGAATTCTTAAATTATATCAAACTACAATTTAAATCTAATTAATTCATATTCAATACTAATTCTATATTTAATTCCAAATTAAATAACTACAATTTTACTGTGATTTAACGACTTAGATTCCAAATCTAATCTTAATAAGTCTCAAAGCCCAATTAACATCCAATGTCGTTTAATTAAAGTCCAATGGGCTTTCAATTAATTCTTAAGGCATGGAATTTGGTCAATATGGGTCAAACCCAAATGCCAAAGCCCAAATAAGGAATCACCCTTATTTTCCAAAAAACCAATTTAGGCCCATTAGGCCAAATTAAACATTTAAAGCCCATTTGTTATATTTGGACTTAATGGAATGATTTAGGCCCAATTTGGATCCAATCCAATTGACCTAAACCAACGTGGCCCAACCAAACCCATTAGGCCCAAATAAAATATTTAAAGCCCAATTCTAAATTAAGCCCAACTAATTAAATTTCAAAATTCCAAATTTCAAATTTTAATTAATTAAAGTGTTTAGCCATGATTATCTTTTTAAATTAACATTTCCACAATACTAATCTAATCCATTAATCATGCATTAATTTGTTCAACACATGTCCAACATTTTGAAACAAAAAATCAACTCATTTCATGCTCCATAGCTCACGGCATTCATAGGGTTTTTTGTCCGATTTTGTTTTCAATCCGATTGAATCTCAAGTCATCATTTCCCAAGTCTTTAAACTCATCCAATGATCAAAAGAACAAAAAATACCATGACTATTTAGGGTATACAACTTTCGGCCAAGCCAACATTTTGGGCAAAAATTGATCCAATTAATTTTTCATGAAATTGATAATATATAACTCCAAGTTATCATCATTCAAGCATACTCAATCAATCAATTTTATCAAATCATGCTCAAATCGATTTTACCCAAATTTTACCCTAATATTTTTCATGTTCAAATTAGGCTCAATGATACCCTTGTTGGTTTCTAAAGTGGTCCCAAGATCATTCAAGCATAAAAAACATGTGAATACATTAAAGAAGTATGGCAAAATCATACTTACAATGAGCAGTTTATGGATGCGTCAAGTTCAAAAAAATTTCCTCATTGTCCTTCAAGGTCACGGCCAAGCTCCAATTTTTGATGAAGATGAACTTTGATCTTTAAGCTCCAAGCTTTAATGGTGATTCCAAGCTCCAAGGTTGGTTTCCCTATCACCTTTGATGATCCTTTAGAGTGCTAGCTCTTTGTAATTTTTGCAACAAAAATCACCTTCTCCTCCTGTGTAATTCGGCCATGAGAAAAAAAATGGAGAGAGTTTTTACTTCAAAAGTGGCGTGATTGTGGAGAGAGCAAAGTGATGTTGTTGACTTGTTAATATTTGATTTCAAAAATCTAATAATCATTTACCAAATATTTGGTACAAGTCAATCAAGCCATCATCAATACAAAGTGTGTAAGGAAACTCATCATCATTGTCACCAAAACCCATCACTCAAAGTGACAAGTGATGTGACTAGTGATGTGACTTGTGGGCCCCACTTGATTCGAAATCCGAGTGGGCCCGCAAACACTCCCAGGCTCGGGTTCACTAATTCCGAATTAACGAACTTTCTGTTGCGACGTAATTAAATAAAATTAATTAAAAATAATGCCAAGCAAAATTACTATCCACGTCGCTAGTAATTAATTCTAAATTAACTCGTTTGCCCGAATTAAAATCTAATTTTAATTCCGCGTCGAAATCTAATATTGTTTAATATATCGAATATATTAATTTATCGATTAATTCCAAATTAATCTTTCTCTTTCTTCAAATAGTATTTTATCCTAAATAAAATCTGTCCGTAATTAATCTCATATTAATTATGCTCGAATCATTCGTCATTGGTGAATCTTCGGGAAGCGACCCAAGAGATCACTGGATATGTGGCAGTAAATCCGGTCGTCGGACTATCCGAACACGTATGTACCTCATACTACATTTTTACCGATTTACGAGACATGATATTGCTTCTAGCAAAGCACCGTGCCTACCCAATTCTCCAGAAATATTCTTAATGGAATATACAATCTATATCAGGCGTAGTATATGTAGTATTGTGTATTGCGATCCAGTATCAGATGTCACATGCAAGGCCTGGGGCTGGAATAGTGTATGCCCCATACGAAGCATGTATCAGATTACAAACAACTAGTCTTTTTAAATCGGATAATCATGACCTTGTCATATTATCCCGATTGTTGCAACCATTTGAAGTACCAGTTCTGTATTCCTGCGTGATCATCATCTCCATATGACTGAAGTGATACTTCCATCTTGACATCACACCCAATACACTACGATTCTCAATAAACCCAGAAAAGGCGTACACATAACCTGTTAAAGTCTTGGACGACCAAAACCAGAGCGTATTGATTGTCGCAAGTACTAGCGATGTAAGTCTCAGGTTAAGACCAAATACACCTACCTTGATGCGGACTCCCATAGACACATAGACATATTACCAATGGGATTCCGCGGGGTCTATCCAGAGCGAAGCTGTTTCCGTACCATCGGTAAACACAACCTCCTATCACACTTGCATAAGTATCCAATACTTAAATATATGAGAACTATGCCGTTACGCTTCTATAACACGCACAAGTGCAATACTAGTCTATTCCGCATTATCGATGTCCAGTCTCGATAATACTACGACTAGGGATATTTAATGATTAAACCTTTATGGATTGATATTGTCTCATATCTTATAATCCGGAACTAATCATAGGGACTTTTATCATTTATATATTTAAGTAATCAAATTACAAAATGATAAAATGCAATTTCCATTGCTACATAATTAATTTGTACAAAAACCACAATGTCTTTTACAAATAGTGACGCTATGGGTCATAATTGTCTAACACATCCAAACGTATGCCCATCATTCCCAAATCTTCAGGAATGAGAAACCCGGTTTCTTTCATGTTCATATCTAATATGAAGTCTGTCTAACAGATTTTTATGGAACCTTATTCAAAATAAATATTGCACTATTTAATGCGTATCCTCAGAAGGAAATTAGTAGCTCAGAGTGACTCATCTGTTTTAGTATTGTCCATCATGGTCTGACCGTAAAGTTTTAATACTTTTACGGTCTGTTTTCTTACTTCGGGTCGAAACTCTTTGAATTTATCAAAAGTTTCTGACTTGTGTTTCATAAGATACACATAACCGTAACGCGATGCCACATCCATAAAGGTTACGAAGTTTTCATATACACCTATAGCCTAGCTAGACATGGGCCCCCTTACGTCACTATGAACGAGGGCTAACAGATCGGTGGCACTTGCACTTTTACCAAGTAAAAGGTGTTTTAGGCACTTTGCCTAATAAACTAGATTCGTAGACATCATTTGAATTAGAATCAAATATGTCCTAGTATCCACTCTTCGAAAGTGTGGATATATGAATCTTGTTAATGCATCCCAGATGACAATGCCACAAATAAGTCTCATTTGATTTACTCAATTTGAGCTATTTATTTGTCATGTTATATGTTTGAGATTCATTTATATTCAAAATATAAAGACCATTATTTACTTCTAATGTAAGTATCTTGATATCATCTCTATAAACAAAACACCCGGTGTTTCGGAATATAAAGGTATACCGCAAGGGGTTAACTAGTACAGAGATAATATTCATAGTTAAACTAGATACATTATAACAATCTCCTAATTTAAGTACATGCCCCAATGGCAGTTCCAAAACTTAGGTTCCTAAGGCCAAAATAGTGACTTTCGTCCTGTTTCTGATTCGCAGGTCGATCTCATTTGAAGCCAATTTCTTGCTTATCAGCAGATCCCGCACATCAGTACATATATTCATGTACCACATCTAGTATTAAAAATCCAATTTTAAAACCAGTAATGAACATGTTTATAATAAACATTCTTGAAGCCAGAACCTTGTCCCGCCTTCAATTCCTTCATGTATGTCTTGTCCATACGACAGTCACACTTCTAGTGACCCCGTTTACCACAGTTTAGGCAGAAAACCAATGATATGTCCTTTTAAGAAGCTATGGCTGTGCATAACAGATTGAGCACTAAAGTTATCATCACAATGAGTCTTCCTAAGCTTATGCTCTACTATTCGCTCAACTCCGGGCTCATGCTTGAGAGGTTCCTCTGTCAAATAGAATAACTTCTCAGATCCCAGGACTATCCTGAAGTTCTATTCCAATCTGAAAATTAAAGCCGTTAAAGACATTTTCCCCAGTATTATGTCATTTGACGCTAATCTTTCAGTCATTTTGATTGCTATAGTCAATTATCCAATCAATAATTTCAGGTACAATTGAATATAATGATTACTATACTCTAACTATATAATCAACTATAATTGATTGGTTACATTCAAATGTATTGATTACTATAATCTAATTATATAACCAACTACAAATGAAGTAGTTTGAATACAGTCCAACTGTTAAATTAAAACAACAATTGAATATTAGTCCAACTAATATATTTAATAATTAATGACGAAAAATGAAATGAGCGCGTATTGGCAAGTATCTAAATGAAATTTCAAATTTAATACTTGCCTCCCACTATTTTTCGGCGAGCCTCTAATACTATATGGAGTACTCGGGAAACCTAGTTTCCTAGTGCGCTAGGATCCTGTTAAATAACACACAGCCTTGACTTTGGCCAATAAGTTGTATGAAACTTAACTAGGTAGATCTCTAAGATCAATTGGATCTCATCCAATTCCTAGATCCAGTTGGTTAACCTCCAAGTCCGAAACATATATCCAATATATGCCAATATATCCAATATATTGCCTAACCTTTTTTCCTTTAAATCAAGTAAGCCTTGGCTTTGGCTCAATAAGCTTAATGAAACCAGTTAAGCGTGACCAATTGACAGTGGGAAAGCTTCATAATCGAGGTCAATGAACAAGAAGTGACCTTGACTTTGGCCAACAAATCACAACTTGCCCAAGACGTATGATATGGAACAAAGCTTTCGTGATTTAAACACATCCGCGATGGACAAAGGTCTTGACTTTGGCCAACAAACCAATGCCAATCTTGGATCTTGAGAGAGAATCACTCAATGGAAGGAAAAATGCTTAATATAAAATGAGGTTTTTGTCGCGATTTGGCAACCAATTTATTATCTTTAATTAGGTCTCATCATACACCCTTAAGCATGCATTCTAAAAGCATAATAAGGCGTGAAAGAAAATTAATAATGTTATGCGGATGGATATATAATACAAATTATTCCTAGAACAAATCTCTCTATTTCCTCTCTCATGCTAGCATTATTCATACTTCTACCCAATTACATAATACTTCTAAAGAAACCTCATTTACATTGAGAGGAATTGGTGAGAAGAGAATACAATGAGAAAAGAGGTAATATGCTGGACATGCAGAGCCAATTTAATAAATTCTAAATTTATTACAACAATTTCCAAAATTGCCCTCACCCTTCTAATATCCATCCGATATACATTATTCATACATACATCCAAGTATTCACATAAAGCATGTTATTCAATCAATCTAATCCAATTAATTAATCTTTGATTAACGACCATCCAATGTTCATACAACGATTTGATTGTGCGAGTCAAACTCGTTTAAGAATAAATACTCAAATTAAGTATTCTTGAATTATATCGAACTACAATTCTAATCAAATTTAAATTGTATCAAATACTAATTCATATTTAATTACAAATTAAATAATTACACATATTTATGTGCCTTAAAGACTTGGATTCCAAATCCAATCTTAATGGGTCTCAAAGGCCAAATTAGTATCAAATACTATTCAATTAAAGTCCAATGGGCTTTTAATTAATTTTTTGGGATTGGGCTTTTGGCCAAAATGGATCTAACCTATAATGCCTAGGCCCAATAGGAATCACCCTATGCCATAGAATAAATTTTGGCCCATTAGGCCCAATTAGATTACTAAAGGCCCAATAGTTATATTTTGGACTTTATGGAAATGGTTTAGGCCCAAATATAATCCAAGACTAAAATTTGGCCCAACCAAACCCATTAGCCCAAATACAACAAATTAAATTAATATATTATTCCAAATTATAGTTAATTAATTAATATAGTATTTCCAAAACACTAATTAATCTAATTAATCTTGCTTAACATTTTAATTTATGTCCAACAAAAATTAAAGCACAATCAATCCATTCCAACATGCTTCATACTCACGGCAATACATGAAATTAACATCCAATTTTGATTTCAATCTAATTAAATCCCAAATTAAAGTCATGAACCCTAGAAATTAAATCAAGCTTAGATCTCGCTCTGATACCATTGTTAGTGTCCTAGACATGCCACGAGATCTCTAACCGTGATTCGTGTGTGAATAAAAAATCAAAAATAAGTTACGGGGGACTTACATTGATCGGTTGAGTTCAAAACTTTTCATGGATGTTAAAGCTTCCAAGCTCGTGGGTGAGTATCCCTATCACCTTCAAATGACTCCAATATGTGCTAGTAAGAACAAATGGAACAAATTTTATCTCCCAAGGAGAAACAAATTTGCCCAAGAGAGAGGGAAACAATCAGCTGTCTTCAAAAGACAAACGAATAGCCTGTGATGCTCTCGGCCTTCTCAAAGAAAACAAAGAGCAAAACTTTTCTTTCATTCGGCCGGTTCAGAGAGAGTGACCCTTTTGTTTTGTTTATTTTTTTTTTATCTTTCGGCATTTGCTTCCAAAGCAATAATTAAGCCAAAAGGCTTTCGTCCAAAGAACAAAAAAAATAAGAAAGAAAGTTATGTCCTTTTTCATCTTTCGGCCAATCACTTTTTATTTTGAAAAGTCAAATGACTTTTTAACCTTTTGAAAGACAAAATGAATTGCTTTCAGCCAATTCTAAAAGAATGAAGTCAGTGGCTTTTTGTTCATTTTTTTCAGCTAATTTTTTCTTATTTTCTTTTGAGGCCATTCGGCCTATATACTAAAATCAAGAAGAAAAATCAGTGGCTTTCGGCCAAGGAGAGAGATAATTAATTAAATTTCCAAAATTCATTAATTCATTATTACATGGTAGGTATGATGTGAAGTAAATCCAATTTATTATATTGCCAACCACTTACATCAATTGTTGACAATTGATGTAAGTCATGGGTCCTACCCATTTAATTCAAAATTTGGTTGGCTTACACAACACAGTTTGGGCTTTGCCAACCACTTACATCAATTGTTGACAATTGATGTAAGTCATGGGTCCTACCAATTTAATTCAAAATTCGGTTGGCTTACACAACACAGTTTGGGATCGGGTTCATTTGTAAGTTATCATTGAAGAAGATACAGTTTACAATATATAGGATAAGACAAATTTACTAAAATGCCCTTTAAAAGGTAAAAAGACCAAAAGGTCCTAAAACTACCCAATGGCTTTTTTTTGGATAAAGTAAGTATATTAACCAAAGAAATAACAAAAGCACAGGGGCATACCCCAGAGACCTAAGGAAGACAGGCCTTCCTAGCTATAGAACAAAAGCCAATTAGGCTAAAGACAAGCAAAATCAAATAAAAAAATATCGTCATATAGTTGCCAAGATTGTTGAAGCCATCTATTATCATATGAAAGTTTCACCTTTCTTGACAAACTAGCATGAGTCCGTACAGTAAACATAATATTGGTCAAGATAACTCTATATGGACTAGGAGACTCGTCATGTAGTCGAGCATTCCTCTCTTTCCATATGAAGTAAACTGCAATGGCAAAAGATAATCGAACAAGTAAATGACACAAAGATCCACTACCATACTGCTCCATCCACTTAATAGTCTGCATCAAGTCACGAGAGCACCAATCTATACCACATTTAGCCAAAATAGATGACCATATCTGGGAAGGAAATGAACACTTGAAGAAGAGATGATTTCTATTTCCCCTGAATGACCACAAAGCACACACATAGAACAACCTGAAATGCCAAAAGCCATTAACCGATCCTGAGTATAAAGGCCTCCTTGAATCGTGAGCCAAAACATAAAAGCATGTCTTGGAATGGCCTTTGGAAACCAAATAATTCGGTACCAACTCACCCGATTACTTCTTACCCTCAACGCATCCCAACCACTCCTAACCGAAAAAATACCTTTATGATCATCCTCCCACTCCAGCACATCCACCTTCGTATCACAAGGAACAAAATCCAAAGGCATAGAACAAGCCAATTAGAGAAGATTGGCTGACCTCACTGATGGCCAGCGCCAACAGTTACTGTCAACAATAGCGGCCACCCTAGCCATCTTATATAGTCCTAAATCATAAATGACTCTCTCTCCCAAGGTATCCACAATTGGTCCCAGAGGGTGCCAATTTTCATACCATAATAAAGCCTTCTCACCATTCCCAATCTGAAACCTCATCCTACGATGCACAAAAATACGAAGGCCTAAAATTTTCCGCCACTCCAAGAACAATCATCAGGACAAGTAACTTCCCAAAAACTACGCCCCCTCAACAGTAAGAACGCACCCACATAGACCAAGAGGATTCCTTACCCGAATTAAAAACCATAAGTGCTTAGTAATAGCCGCCTTATTCCAATCCTCTAGCTTTTTAATCCCCAAACCCCCTTCTTTGACAGGCAAACAAACTCTATCCCAATCAACATTCGCCCCTGTCGAAACAAGCTCATTACCATTCCAAAGAAATGACCTCAAGATGGACTCCACCTTCCTAACTACAGTCTTTGGCAATACAAACAACGAAGACCAACCATCTGGATAAAAATAGCACTGATTTAATTAGCTGTAATACCCCGCAAAGATAGAGATTTACAGCTCCAATTCTTAGCTCAACCAATAATTGCTATACAAGGACATTACAATCAAAAGCCCGAAGTTTTGAAGAAATCAACGGAACTCCCAGGTAACGCATAGGGAGCACACCTTCCTGAAAACCCAAAGGGTTGAGAACTTGTGCTTGTATACTGAGGAAATACCACCAGAAAAAAGTTGGATCTTTGCTGGATTAAGAACCAAACCTGACCACCCCATAAACTGATGAAGACAATCCCTTACCATGGAAACTGAAGCCTTATCTGCTCGATAAAAAATCATGAGTGTTGGATAATATGACCCATAGCGTCACTATTTGCACAGATCATTGTGTTGTTGTAGCAAATTAACTATGTAATAAGGAAATTGCACTCTCATCATTTGTGATTAGATCACCATAGATATATAAATGAAGAGAGGTCCCTATGATTAGTTCCTAGATTTAGATGATATGAGACAGTATCAGTCCACGAAGGATTAATCATTAAATATCCCTAGCCGTAGTATTATCGAGACTGGACATCGATAATGCGGAATAGGCTAGTATTGCACTTGTGCGCGTTGTGAGGGCACAACGACATAGTTCTCATATATATAAGTATTGGATACTTATGCAAGTGCGATAGGAGGTCGTGTTTCATCACCGATGGTACGGGAAACAGCTTCGCTCTGGATAGACCCCTCGGAATCCCATTGGTATTATGATGATGTCTATGGGAGGCCGAAATCAAGGTAGGTGTGTATAGTCCTAACCTGAGACTTACATCGCTAATGCTTACGACAATCGATATACTTTAGTTGAGGTCGTCTAGGACTGTAACCGGTTCTGTGTATGCCAATTCCGGGTATATTGAGAATCGTAGTGTATTGGATGTGATGTCAAGACGGAAGTGTCACTCCAGTCATAATGGAGATGATGTCACGCAGGATACGGTATTAGTGCTCTTAAGTGATGCGCATCCAATCGTGATATTATGACCAAGTCATGAATATCCGATTATAGAGACTAGTTACCAGACATCCGATATGTGTTTCGGACGGGGCAGACACTTATCCAGCCCCAGCCCTAGCACGTGATTATCCGATACTGGGCCAATATGCACAATACAATTGTATACTACGCTTGATACAGATCTAGATATTCTTTGATGAATATGTCCGGAGAATTAGGTAGACTTGGTGCTTTGCTAGGAGTCGACCTTGTCTCGTAAATCGGTAGAACGTATACTTGGTACGTACGTGATTCGGATACTCCGACGACTGTATTTACTACTGCCAGATTATCCGGGGATCTCATGGGTCGCTTCCCGATAATCCACCGATGACGCACAACTCGCACTCTTGAATAATCTGGGATTATATAGAAGAGAGAGAAAATTAATCTAGGATTATAACCGAGATATTTTATCCGGGATAAAATGTCGTCTAAAGAGAGAGAACGATTAATTCGGAATTAATCGATGTATTAATATATTCGATATATTAGACGAAATTAGATTTCGACGCGGAATTAAAATCAGATTTTAATTCGGGCAAACGAGTTAATTTAGAATTAATTCGTTAGCGACGTAAATAATAATTTCGCCAGGCGTAATTATTGTATTATATTCGATTGAATTAACGTCGCGACATAAGCTCGGTATTTCGGAAATATCGAACCCGAACGCGTGAGTGCACGTGGGCCCACTTTCATTTGGAAACGTGTGGGGCCCACATGACACATGTCATTCTAATGCTTTGCATGTAGATTGTGTACATTGCACTCAATGTCATTGCATGGAGTTTGAGTGTTTGACACTCTAAGCCATTGCATGTTATGTGTCATAATTTTATTATTAATTTAATAAAATTATGGCATAAATATAAATTGATTTTTGGTAAATCAGTTTTAATAACTTAATACAACATTTTATCTCTCTCAAATTCTCTCTTCCTTCTCACGGCAATGTGGCCATTCTTCACTGGTTTTGAACCAGTTTGGGGTGAATAAGGAAGCAAGAGTGGTTTCTCATGGTGAGAAATCAAGTGCTAGCACACTTTCAAGTCTTGCGAAGGTGGTAGGGAGGTTCGACCATGAGGCGGGACTCATCCGATGGAGTTTGGAGCTTCGTTTTGAGACCCGAAACTGCCAAGACAGTGAGCATGGACTGGTTGCAGTAAGCTTACCAAGGCAGTGCGTTTTTGGGCATGATTCGTCTTCAAATCGACATAACCGATCAATGTAAGTATTCCGCTATCTTCATTGGTGTATTCACGCATGTTTTCATGTCTTGATTTGATCTTGGGACCTTAGAAAAATCCAACAATGGCATCAAGAGCTAATGTTGCAAGCATGAAATTTGTAGGGTTTAAAATTTGGGTAAATGTGATTTGAGCATGATTTGAATAAATTGCTTTTTTGAGTATGCTTATAACATGTTTGATTGCATTTTGGTTAGACCAATTTATTGAAAATTGATTTGGATAATTTTCCCCCATTTATTCATGTTGGCCGAATGTGTAGGAGTCTTGGAGTTCTTGGAATTTTTCATTTTAAATTCATTGGATGAGTTATAATGATATAGGATGATGTTAACTTGAAGTCAATTGATTGAATTTGAATTGAACAAATCCCCAATTCCTTCACCTTGGCCGAATGTATAGCCCTATTAATGTCTTGGTAATTTTGATTTTATGAACATTGGATGTGTATGAAATCATTCGGGAAGTTAATACGTTGTCAATTGTGTAATTAATCGGATTAAATTAAAATCGGACAAAATAACCTTCCTTGGCCGAGAGCATTGAAGCATGTTTATGGGTTTGATTTTCAATTTGTGTGTTGGACATATGATAATGAATTAAGCATGATTAATTGGACTAATTTGGTGCTTCGGAAATATTGATTTAGTCGATTAATCAAATAATGCACTTTAGGTAATTAAATTGCGTAATTGGATTAGTGTAATTTAATTATTTAGGCTTAAATTGGATTTGGGCTTGAATTGTTGTAATTGGGCCTATTGGGCTTGATTTATCAAGTTTGGTTTAGGCCAAATGGATTGGATCCAATTGGGCCCAAAACCTTGACCATAAAGCCCAAATGCGACTTAATGAACCTTTAAAGTTCAATTGGGCCTAATGGGCCAAGATTGATTTATGGGCTTATGGGGTAAATCCCGGATTGGACTTTGGTTATCGGTTTGACCCGAGTTGACCAAAAGTCCACGCCTTAAGAAATCAATCAAAAGCCCATTGGACTTTAATTGAATTGACGTTGGACGTTAATCGGTCTTTGAGACGCGTTACGATTAGATTTGGAATTTAAATCGTAAAAGGTTTATTAAATAAAAGTGTAATATTTAATTTGGAATTGAATAGTGAATTAGTATTAAATACATGTTAAATTAGATTTAATGATGTAGTTTAATTTAATTCATGAATTCGTACTTTAAGTACTTATTCGCAAAAACGAGTTTGACTCGAACAAAATCAAATCGTTGATTGAACATTGGATGATCACTTAATTATCAGATTAATTAATTTGATTAGATTGATTGATAGCATGCTTATGTGTGTGAATACGTGGTTGTGTTGAATGAATAATGTATATCGGATGGATATAGTCGGGTGGGCAATTTTAGAAATTGTTGTAATATATTCGATTTATTAAATTGGACCTGCGTGTCCAGCCTTATCACCTTCTTTCTCTTTGTATTCTCTTCTCACCTATTCCCCTCTATGTATATGAGGTTTCTTTAGAAGTGTAGTGTAACGGGTAGAAGTAGTACAAGTGCTAGCTTGAGTGAGAAAGGGAGAGATTTGATCTAGGATCAATGTGTTAAGTATCCATCCGTATATCATTATTATTTTATTTCATACTCGCTTTATTATGTATTTAGAATGCATGTTTAAGGGTGTATGATGATGAGACCTAACAAAGATAATTAAATTGGTAGCCAATTTGCACGCGAAAAACCCTCGTTAAATATCAAGCGTTTATTTTCCTTCCATTGAGTGATTCTTACTCAAGATCCGAGATTGGCAGGGGTTGTTGGCCAAAGTCAAGCCCTTGTCCGTCAAATATGTTTTTAATCACGAGGCTTTGTTCCATATCGGTGTCGTGTCCAAGTTGTGGTTTGTTGGCCAAAGTCAAGACCACTTCTTGTCCATTGACATTGATTACGAAGCTTCCATGTCAATGGGTCCGCGCTTGACTGGGATCACTAGGTTTGTTGTGCCAAAGCCAAGGCCTAGTTGATTCAGAGGAAAAGGGTTAGGGTATACATTCGATGTATAGGCATATATAAGATATATGTTTGGGACTTGGATGTCCACCTACTGGATCTAGGAGTTGGATGAGATCCAATTGATCTTCGAGATCTACCTAGTTAATTATCATACAATTTGTTGGCCAAAGTCAAGATTGTGTGATATTTAACGGGATCCTAGCCCACTAGGAAACACGGTTTCCCGAGTACTCGACAGAGGGTTAGAGGCTCGACGAAAAATAGTGGGAGGCAAGTATTGAATTTGCAACATTCGTCGAATACTCGCTAAACACGCTCATTTTATTTTACTCGTCATATTATTAAAAGTATTAGTTGGACTAATATTTTATGTTGTTTTAAATATATATATAGTTGGACTATATACAACTCATTCAATATATAGTTGATTTTATAATTGGATTATAGTAATCAATATAATTGAATTAAAATGATAGTTGATTTTATAATTAGATTATAGTAATCAATATTAAAATTATAGTTGATTAAATAATTAGATTATTGTAATCATTATAATAAATAGTACCTTATTAAATTGATTAAATAGTTGGACTATTGAAATCAAGAAAGAATTGAAAAGTTGAATATTTAAAATATATAATCATTGGATTAAATGCTTTAAATGATTTAATTTTCAATTGGGAATTAATAATAGGTTAATTTATTTGATAAAATAACTTATTATGACTAAGCCCATTATTAAGCAAATAGTAGAGCATAAAGTCTTTGGAAGATTTATGTGATGATGACTTTAGTGCTTAATTAATATACTTATAATAAATCTATCTTTAGATTTAAAAGTATTAAAGTTGCAATTAATTGACTATTCTAGTGGAGAAAAGTCAAAGTTTGCAATTGGGCATGTAGCACAAGGTGCATATCATTTCGATATTCTAAAACCCAAGGCTTGGCCAAAGGTTTGTGAAATATTGAAAAGATAATTGACATATCCCAAAGTGACTACCATTTGGATATGGAAGACACGAAGGAATTAAAGATAGGGCGAGGCTCTAACTTTAAAATATTTGTCAAGTTATGTTTACTACTAGTATTGAAATTGGATTTTAAATACTTAGTGTGGTACATATATATATATGTATTGACGTTCAGAATCCGCTGTGAGCTGGATACTGGCTTCAAGCCGAGATTTCTCTGCGAATTGGAAACGGGACGAAAGTCGCTGTTTCGACCGTAGATACCTAAGTTTAGAAACTACCCGGGTATGTACTTAAATTAGGAAATGTTATAATGTAACTAGTTTGACTAGAGACATTATCTCTATATCAGTGTTTAATCCGATGCGGATAAAACCTTTATATTCTAGAACACTAAAGTGTTTCATTATATAAAGATGATACTGAGATAAATACATTGGATGTAAATAACAGAATTTATATTTTGAATATAATAAAATCTCAAACATATAAAATGACAAATAAATAGCTTAAATTGATTTGATCAATGGAGACTTATTTGTGGCATTGTTGTCTAGGACACAATTAAACAAGACTCGTATATCCACACCTTTTAAGAGTGGGTACTAGGACTGATTTGACTATTCAAATAAGGTCTACGAATCTAGTTTATTAGGTTAAATACCTAAAATACTATTTACTTGGTAATAGTAAAAGGGCCACCGATCTGTTAGCCCTATTCATGGTGAATTAAGTGGGCCCATATCTAGCTAGGCTAGATGTGAACATGAATATTTCGTGACCTTAACGGATGTAGCATCACGTTGTGGTTATGTGTTTCTTTTGAAGAACACAGATCGGAAACTTTTGAAGTTTCGACACGAATAACAAACAGATCGGCTATAGTGTTATTCCGCCACGGTAAGACCGAAATGGAAAATACTTAAGCAGTAAGTTTCATATATAAATGAAAGAGTACGGTGTTCTTTCATGTGAGGACTCCTCCCGAGACACGTCAGTTAGACGGTGTGTCTGAACTAAAACCGAATTTTGTTGGACATGATAAGGTTTATCACGAGTCGCTCTGAGCTACTATTTCCTTCAACAGGATATGTATTAACAGTGCAAAACTTATTTAGAATAAGGTTCCATATAAATCTGTTTGACATATCATATAGGATATGAACAGGAAGAAACGAGGTTTCTCATTCCTGATAATTTGGGTATGCGAGGCATAGCGTTTGGATGATACCAAACTAAGGACCCAAATTGGATAAGTGCCAATATAGGTTATCCTAAGGGAAACCTTAAGTATAGTACTTATAAATCCCACATGAGAACAATGTAATTGTTGCTCACCATGCGGTTTTCCTGAGAGGAATACCGATATGCAGTGGTCAGTGGGAGGATAGTGATACTCGATGAAAATCGGAGTAATACTGTTCAAGGCACGAAGTCCTTAATGGAACACAAATAGTTCATCTATGATGAAACTATACCATTAATCTTCAAATACACAAGAACCTAGTAGATCGGATAGAGTCAGAAAACAACCTAGGGTATGGGTTTCTGATCTCACCTCATAAAGATGTCAATCTTATGGTGGTGTACCATCCGACTACGTTATGAGGAAGTGATACGAGGTATCGACTCCATGTTATGGCAAAGTGCCATGAATCCGAAATGGATTCCATGTATAACAACTATTTTGGATACTAGTTGTTGTACCACAAGGCATTGTGCCTATGGTACATTTAACGTCTTCAAGGAAGACATACATGGATGGCAACATACCAACGTACAAAGCTAGGCTTTTGACGGAAAGGTATCGTTATCAACATTGTGTTAATAACGGTTCAACCTTTTACCTGTTGCCATGGTAAATCCATTTTGAAATGCTTGAAAATAACTATATTTTCATTTATGAAATATGTCAGTTACAAATCAAAATCGCTTTCCTGAAAAGGAAACCTTTTGGAGGATGTTTACAACATCCTGACGATTTTGTATAACCGACAAACCAGGTTTGCGGGTTATTCGATCCATGTTTGGATTTATGCAAGCATAAGGTTCTTGGAACTGTCGTTTTGAAATAATCATAATGGTTTATGATTTGACTCAAAACGAAATAATTCTTGTGTATATAAGGAGGTTAGTGGGAGCGCACTGACAGTTAAATTCCATATTACAATTGGTGAAAGCTTGGCTTTCATAGATATTCTTTCATAGAAATTCTCCGTAGAATTCTGGGGAGTAACAACCTTTATTCAAGGAATAAAGATCTACTGGGATAGATTTGGAGTTTGTTAACACTCTCTGGGAAATTGTACATTTAAAATGTACTTGTATTGGTGTCTCATACGCTTCGAGCATATGGAGTCAAAATCGGGTCAATCCAAGTGATAGTCACTGGATTGAAGTTAAGAACATCTGTTAGTATCTCTGAGAACTAAAGATGCTATCTTTTATAGAAGGAGAACTTGAAGTGACTGGGATCACTGCAGCAAGTTTCCAAACGATTAAATACTGCGGTACTATAAAGTTTGAATAACGGGACATTGAGCTGGAAATCTTCCAAGCAAGATAACTGTTGCCGAATAAACAACAAATGCGGATTATTGCTGCAGCTGAGGCAGCAATAGAAGCCATTTGGATCAAAAATAAATCTAATTAGATTAGATATAGTTCTGTTAGCAGCTGAGCTAGGCGTCAGCACAAGCTAAGGAATTAAAGGTCTCATCGACGATCAAGATATATACTTCTATATCATCTTATTCGTTCGGATCATACATCGTGGCGATGTGATGATCGTGTAAATCGCGTCAGACGATAATTAAGCAAATCCGCTGACGAAAACCTTCCTCAGCAATTTGAGCGAACCTTACATAGTTCGGGTGTAGGACACTCGAGTGACTGGCTATGTGCCAAGTGGGAGATTGTTGGATAATATGACCCATAGCGTCACTATTTGCACAGATCATTGTGTTGTTGTAGCAAATTAACTATGTAATAAGGAAATTGCACTCTCATCATTTGTGATTAGATCACCATAGATATATAAATGAAGAGAGGTCCCTATGATTAGTTCCTGGATTGAGATGATATGAGACAGTATCAGTCCACGAAGGATTAATCATTAAATATCCCTAGCCGTAGTATTATCGAGACTGGACATCGATAATGCGGAATAGGCTAGTATTGCACTTGTGCGCGTTGTGAGGGCACAACGACATAGTTCTCATATATATAAGTATTGGATACTTATGCAAGTGCGATAGGAGGTCGTGTTTCACCGATGGTACGGGAAACAGCTTCGCTCTGGATAGACCCCTCGGAATCCCATTGGTATTATGACGATGTGTCTATGGGAGGCCGAAATCAAGGTAGGTGTGTATAGTCTTACCTGGACTTAATCGCTAATGCTTCGACAATCGATATACTTTAGTTGAGTCTTAATGAGGTACTTGACGAATCGGTGTAACGGTTCTTAGCGTACCTAGTGAATGCGTAGTGTATGCGTAGTGTATTGGATGTGATGTCAAGACGGAAGTGTCACTCCAGTCATAATGGAGATGATGTCACGCAGGATACGGTATTAGTGCTCTTAAAGTGATGCGCATCCAATCGTGATATTATGACCAGGTCATGAATATCCGATTATAGAGACTAGTTACCAGACATCCGATATGTGTTTCGGACGGGGCAGACACTTATCCAGCCCCAGCCCTAGCACGTGATTATCCGATACTGGGCCGATATGCACAATACATTAGTATACTACGCTTGATATAGATCTTAATATTCTTAAATGGATATGTCCGGAGAATTAGGTAGACTTGGTGCTTTGCTAGGAGTCGACCTTGTCTCGTAAATCGGTAGAACGTAGTACTTGGTACGTACGTGATTCGGATACTCCGACGACCGTATTTACTGCCAGATTATCCGGGGATCTCATGGGTCGCTTCCCGATAATCCACCGATGACGCACAACTCGCACTCTTGAATAATCTGGGATTATATAGAAGAGAGAGAAAATTAATCTAGGATTAATAACGGAGATATTTTATCCGGGATAAAATGTCGTCTAAAGAGAGAGAACGATTAATTCGGAATTAATCGATGTATTAATATATTCGATATATTAGACGAAATTAGATTTCGACGCGGAATTAAAATCAGATTTTAATTCGGGCAAACGAGTTAATTTAGAATTAATTCGTTAGCGACGTAAATAATAATTTCGCCAGGCGCAATTATTTATTTTAATTCGATTGAATTAACGTCGCGACGTAAGCTCGGTATTTCGGAAATATCGAACCCGAACGCGTGAGTGCACGTGGGCCCACTTTCATTTGGAAACGTGTGGGGCCACATGACACATGTCATTCTAATGCTTTGCATGTAGATTGTGTACATTGCACTCAATGTCATTGCATGGAGTTTGAGAGTTTGACACTCTAAGCCATTGCATGTTATGTGTCATAATTTTATTATTAATTTAATGAAAATTATGGCATAAATATAAATTGATTTTTGGTAAATTATTTTAATAACTTAATACACAATTTTATCTCTCTCAAATTCTCTCTTCCTCTCTCACGGCAATGGTGGCCATTCTTCACTGGTTTTGAACCAGTTTGGGCGTGAATAAGGGAAGCAAGAGTGGTTTCTCATGGTGAGAAATCAAGTGCTAGCACACTTTCAAGTCTTGCGAAGGTGGTAGGGAGGTTCGACCATGAGGCGGGACTCATCCGATGGAGTTTGGAGCTTCGTTTTGAGACCCGAAACTGCCAAGACAGTGAGCATGGACTGGTTGCAGTAAGCTTACCAAGGCAGTGCGTTTTTGGGCATGATTCGTCTTCAAATCGACATAACCGATCAATGTAAGTATTCCGCTATCTTCATTGGTGTATTCACGCATGTTTTCATGTCTTGATTTGATCTTGGGACCTTAGAAAAATCCAACAATGAGATCATCCACAAAACAGATATGGGTAATATGATTCTTAGAACACCGCCAATGATACCTAAAACTCTGCTTTTGAGTCATCTTTTGAAGTAAGCCCGAGAGAACTTCTATAGCCAAAACAAAAAGATATGGAGACATAGGATCCCCCTGACGTAAACCACAAACTCCTGGAAAGAAACCATTCAACGCCCCATTAATAGAAACAGAAAACGTAGTTGAAGTGATACATTCTCCTATCCAACCAACTATCCTCCCAGGAAACCCAATAGTTCTTAGCACTTCCAACATAAAATCCCATCGAACTGTATCATAAGCCTTCATCAAATCAATCTTAAAAGCACACCTCGACACCCCACCACTCCTATGATATTTCTTGACCAACTCCTGACATAATAAGATATTGTCACTAATACGGCGACCCGCCACAAAAGTAGATTGGTTGGAGCTTACCACGGAAGGAAGAACAACCTTAATCCGATCTGTAATAATCTTAGAGATACATTTATAAATAGTGTTGCAACAAGAGATAGGCCGAAAATCCTTAACCGGAGAAGGATTATGGATCTTCGGAATAAGAGCAATAGATGTGGCATTCACCTGTTTCAAGAGCTTCCCTGAGATAAAAAAAATGAGCGAATAACATGAATAACATCATCACCTACCACACACCAGGCTTTCTTTAAGAAATTTGAGTTAAAACCATCTGGTCCAGGAGCCTTTTGATCTTTTAAAGAAAACAGTGCAGCCTTAATCTCTTCTTCTGAAACCTCTCGGCTAAGGACCTCTCTCTGCTCATCAGAAACAAACTGAGTAATGGTAGAGTGAAGAAGATCTCGATCAAAATCTGGCAAACTCGGCTGAGGCCCTAAAAGATTACTATAAAAGGACACAATATCCTCTCGGACCAGTGTAGGATCCTCCAAACGAGTACTATCCTCAGTGGTTATATAAGTAATCTTACTTCTCTGATGATGATTGTTCATAGCTTGGAAAAACAACTTCGTATTTTGATCACCAAGATTAAGCCACTGAACTCGGGATTTCTGTCTCATGAAATTTTCGTCATCTCGACTCAGATTTCCATAAAGCAAAGACAATCTCACCTCTTCACTCAGCAGAAAGGGATTAGAATGAGACTCTTGTAGCGCACTCTACACCCCATCCAACTATGTTCTAACATATGTGGTCCTCCTAGAAAGATTAGAAAAGTGATCTAAATTAAACTTCTGTACCGCCACCTTCAAACTCTACAATTTCTTACACAACCGAAACAATAGAGTACCACAAATATCCACATCCCAAGCTTTAGCTACCACTGACACAAAATCTGGATGCTCAGTCCAAAAATAAAAAAACTTAAAAGGAATCTTCCTTATGGGGAGCTTCAAGAGAGTAACCACCATAGGAGAATTATCTAAGATTCTCGAGGGTAGTGTAAAACGCAAAAATTGGTGACGCTATTCCGTGCTCGTGGCCTGGTCGGGAGTATGGAATAGCCCATGGGGGAACTAAACCGGAGAAATAACATGGAGTCGCCACCCGGTGTAAATCGGGAAAATGATTTAAGGCCGCACTCACCCCTCGCAATGGAAGACCTCAAACCGTTGGGTTCGAAATGGTCCCTTACTTATGCCACTTGTAATGAAAGGATTTGTGCAATAATCTAACCAAGCCTAAGCTACATATATTTCCAAGGATAATCTACTTCTAAGTTCATGCATAAAAAAAATAAATTAGAATAACGGCAAGCATATAATTTCATGAACACATTATATTGATAAACACAGAGACGCAAATAAACAATAATTGTACAAGCTTGCATATTAAAGAGATGCAATTTAAGTGCATAATGTAAAGAGAGAATTAAAGAGGAAATTAAGAGCATAATGTAAAAAGATTATTAAAGAGGCAATTATACATTAAAATAAACGTGCCATGATGCGATGCAAAAGAAGATAGACAATAAAGGTGAAAGAAAAGAGATGCAATACATGCCCACATCTATATAGGACTTCAAGTGTCCAATTAAACGTATCCCACGTTCAATCGAACGTGCTTTATCCGGCGCGGCAAAACATCGTGGCAAAGGTAGCCCTTAGGCTTTTCATCTTTCGAAGTGGAGGACCTTTAATGCAACTTGATTTGCCCATGCGCCTTGCAATACGATGCTTGATTATGCAAGGAGATGACATACAAAAAGTAAATAACAAAATAATAAAAGGTGCGGCAAAGTATTGTCGTAAAGGTAGCCTTTTAGACTTTTCTTCCTTCAAATATGGAACCTTTAGACCAACATACTAAGCCCATGTGCATTACATCACAATGCATAGAAAATAAAGACAACAATATAGGACTTCGTATACTCGATTAAACATATCTCACATTCAATCAAACACGCTTCGTCTGGCGCGGCAAAGTATTGTCGTAAAGGTAGCCTTTTGGACTTTTCTTCCCTCAAATAGAGAACCTTTAGACCAACATACTAAGCCCATGCACAATACATTACAATGCATATAAAATAAAGACAAAAATATAGGACTTCGTATGCTCGATTGAACATATCTCACATTCAACCAAACATACTTCGTCCGGCGCGGCAAAGTATTGTCGTAAAGGTAGCCTTTTGGACTTTTCTTCCCTCAAATAGAGAACCTTTAGACAAACATACTAAGCCCATGCGCATTACATTACAATGCATATAAAATAAAGACAACAATATAGGACTTCATATACTCGATTGAACATATCTCACATTCAACCAAACATACTTCGTCCGGCACGGCAAAGTATTGTCGTAAAGGTAGCCTTTTAGACTTTTCTTCCCTCAAATAGAGAACCTTTAGACCAACATACTAAGCCCATGTGCTCTATATCATCAATACAGAAGCAAGTAACGTGCGGAAAGTAAAAGACGGAATATAAAATGTGAATAATAAACAAACAAGATAAAATAAAGTGAAAGATGTGTTGTTTGCTCAAGTGGTACATGGAGTTGTTTCCCAAGTACAGACCGCACTACCGTGTATTCAGATTTGGCTATGGAATTTACGTCTGGGTTTCCATCCGATATACCATAAAAGATGACACATTTTCCATTCATCCAATGGCCACAACACACATTAACCAACGACTCTCATGCGAAGGAAATTCAATAAATAATTAAAAGATGAATGAAAATAAATAAGGAAGGTGCCCTCAGGTCTAACCTTTTATGTCGACTCTTGGAAGTGCGTCACAAGGCCTTCGGAAGGGCTAACACTTTGCAACTCTTCCGGTTCGCTGGTTCACATTCTTTCCTCGCTGTTTCGCTGTTTGGGCTGCTGTTTTTACCCCGTTTTACTACTGTTTCGCTGCTATTTTTTAGTCACTATTTTTGCTGTATTAAGGGACTGTTTTTGCGGTTTCTGAGGGGATTAGGGCTGCTATTTTGTGCGGTAATTTAAGGGTTTTAAAGTGTAGTTTTTATCCACTGTTTTCGGTAATTTAGGCCACTGTTTGGGGTGATTTTTTCGGTGATTATAGTGCAGTTTCAGGGGTTATTTTTTGGTCACTGCAGTGTGGTTTCAAGGGCTATTTTTTGGTGATGCAGGGACTGGTTTGAGGGATGTGTTTAGGTGGTCTTGGGGTACAAAAAAATTGCAGTTTTCGACGCTTATAGGGGCAGATCTTAGGAATGTTTTTGGTGGTATTGGGGACTATTTTGAGGGGTGTATTTCGGTGAGGTTTCTTGGTTGTTTGGGAGAGTGTTTCAGTGAAGGTTTCTGTGGCAATGGATGGGGGTTCGAGGGCAGTGTTTTCGGCTATTGAAGAGAGGAGGAGAAGAGAATTATTTCTTGTTGCTTATTACTTGTGTTGGGCGTGTGATGCTAGGAGAGGGCAAGGGTTGAATTTGTGTTTCTTTTATAGACAAATGCTAGGGTTTATCCTTGTTTGAATAGGAATGGGATTTGTGTAATTATGGGGGATATATTTTATTAGTGTTACACAAGGAAATCATCTACTTAATTATGGACAAGATTTGGCTTGATTAGGAAGATCATATATTTGATTTGTTTTTATTAGGTATGTGATTATTTAGATTTTATTTGATTTGTTTTAATTTCACCATGTGTTAAATATGTGTTTTGTTATTTTTGGATGTGTTTTATTGGGCTTGGGCGTGTGGGTGGTCTTCTTTGGGCGTGGGTTTGGTGTATTTGGTGGGCTTGGTGTGTGTGTGGTGGTATGTGGGTTTGGTGTGTGTCTTGCGGGCGTTTGGCTAAGGATGTTTTAAAACAGAAGTCCAACAAGCGAACCCGAAGCTAAACAAGCGAATAAAATCCAACAAAATACTGATTTCTGACTTTTCCCTTCCGACGTCCGTTTCCCGCGACTTCTGTGACATAAAAGGTAGTGCCTCTAAATGAGACTCATCATAGGGACTTACATGCAAAAATGCAGTGCCTAGAGTCGCCCCCACTTTGATGGGACTTGTGCTGTATGTGACAATGACAATCCCATCAAAGTTGTGCAATGCATTTTTACTTACCTGGCTCGCCAGCTGCTGCCTGACTTGCCTGTTGCTTTGAATTAAGTTGATGAGAGGTGGTCCATTCTCAAACCGAGTTGATAAAGTGGGCATCGACCCTGGAATTCATTCCCAAATCTGCTGGTGAAGTGGGCCTCGACCAAAGGATTCATTCCAAAATTCTGACGACAGGGGCCTCGACCCTGGGATTCATTCTAAAACTCTGACGATGTGGGCCTCGACCCTGGGATTCATTCCAAAACTCTGATGATATGGGCCTCGACCCTAGGATTCATTACCAGATTCATTCCAAAACTCTGATGATATGGGCCTCGACCCTAGGATTCATTCCCGGATTCATTCCAAAACTCTGATGATGTGGGTCTCGGCCCTAGGATTCATTCCTGGATTCCTTCCAAAACTCTGATGATGTGGGCCTCGACCCTGGGATTCATTCCAAAACTCCGCTGATGTGGGCCTTAACCTTGGGATTCATTCCCGGATTCATTCCAAAATTCCGACGATGTGGGCCTCGGCCCTATGATTCATTCCAAAACTCTGGTGAGGTGGGCCTCAACCCCCGGGACTCATCCCCAAAACTGATAATAATATGGGCCTCGCCCTCGGGACTCATCCCTAAAACTGATGCTGACAACACGGGCTTCAACCCTGGGATTCATCCCCAAAACTGATACTGATGTGGGCCTCGACCCGAAACTGATACTGACGATGTGGTATGGGCCTCGACCCTGGGACTCATCCCTAAACTGATACTGATGTTATTGTGGGCCTCGCCCCCAAAGTGCCATACCCGACAAGACTGATATTGATGCTATTGTGGGCATCGCCCCCAGAGTGCCATACCCGGCAAGACTGATAGTGATGCTATTGTGGGTCTCGCCCCCAAAGTGCCATACTCGGCAAGACTGATACTGATGCTATTGTGGGCCTCGCCCCCAGAGTGCCATACCCGGAAAGGCTGATACTGATGCTATTATGGGCCTCGCCCCCAGAGTGCCATACCCGGCAAGACTGATATTGAGGCTGATGGTTCATTTCAACATACTATACTGCCTCTCACGAGATAATCCTGATAGCTAAACATATTTTCATCCTCAACGAATGCTTCGCGTCGAAACCAGAGATACATTCAACTCTGATCGTCTGAATGAGTAATCTGAACTAGACTCCTAGTGTGTGTGTGCTCAGGCTTTTTCGCAGCTTAATCCTTAAGTAAGCCAACTCGATGATTTTGTTTCGGAGAACTGGATCAGTGGGTCTAACCAACCTAGATGTCTTGATCACACTCTGTGATTACTTCATCGTACTTAATATGATATGGTTTTCTTATTTTTTTCTCTTATCTTTTTCTCTTCATTTTGAACTTTTTTTTTTCTTTTTTTTTTCTTTTTTTTTTCGACACACATACCCTTTAAGGTAGCATTTCTCCTCATGGTGGCCCTAATAATCCCCCATGGGTAGCTTCACACTTATCAGTTATAGGCGATCTATTTTTTCTTTTCTTTTCAGAGACTTTTTCTTTGTTTCCAACCATATCATATATCATAGCATAAGTAAACCAGGATAGACATCTAGGCAAACAGTCATTCACTGATCCACCATCTCTTCAACTAGTCATCTTGACGACTATTCAGGCTTCCACCACTAAGATCTCGTGATCAAGTGCTCGCGAGTCTTGCTGAGATCAACAATTCAGAATACCGGATGAGAGCACGTCTCACACTTATCATTTCTAAGGTTTCTCCCTACAACAAACAATGTCATCACCGGACATATGCCTAACCATCAAG
The DNA here is from genome assembly GCA_019454045.1 of Zanthoxylum bungeanum. Lineage (NCBI taxonomy): Eukaryota > Viridiplantae > Streptophyta > Magnoliopsida > Sapindales > Rutaceae > Zanthoxylum > Zanthoxylum bungeanum. Next base: position 26,661 of record SKCR01043648.1, read on the forward strand.
GACTTCTCTCTCTCTTTTTTCACTCACTCCACGGAATTCTTCCTTTCAATCGATGATAATGTGGGCTTCATCCCCTGGGATCCATTCCTGAAACTTATACTGATATGGGCCTCAACCCTGGGATTCCTTCCTGAGACTAATACTGATGCGGGCCTCCACTTGGTGATTCATTCCTGAAACTGCCATGGGCCTCAACCCCATGATTCATTCCTTAAACTGATGACATTGTACTGTTACTACTTCTGGTTGGCTTTCATTTGCCACTTTCTCTTTTTCTCCGTTGAAACCTATGAATACAAACAAAACAAAACACAAAAAGAATGCAAGGGCGTTACATGTATGCATGCATGCTTGAATGAATTTCATATTCCGTTGGGTTAGGTCTTCCGCCAATTCTCTTGGTGACTGCTCTGTCTTCCCTTCCTCAAACAAAATACTGTTTCAATCTTTCTATGTTGATCGGCTCGGTGAACTGATTCCCTCCTACATCTGACAGTCTCACTGCCTCGTTTCCCAATTTCGGTGAAATTCGCATGTTATATACACAATTCCAAAAAGAAAGACAACAGTTAAGTCTCAGGAATCTGACTCAATAAGACCATGTTTGCCAATTTATAAGAAAATTGGATAGGAAGCTTGTCCCTAAAGCATAGAGGTCAATCAAGCTGTTACTTTCTTGTAAATATTATACCTCTTTGTCTTTTCTTAATAATTGTGTTTTATTTTCGCAGACAGGATCCAGACCCCATTTTTGACCTTTTACGATTTATTGTTTTGCTAACAATCGTCCTTTGGAAGATATTAGTGCTATTATTACTTAACCCTTTTCAGGTGTTATAAATTCAACTCATTTTTACACTTTTAAAGGCATCCAGATTTGAGAAAAGAAACATACATAAAATGGAAGCTACTTCAAGAAGATGAGTTGAAAATATATGTGTCTTTTGTGTACTAGTGTTGGTACTAAGCCACAATATGTAGCAGCAGCACAAGAATTAGGACGAGTCATAACTGAGAAGAATATGCATCTAGTATATGGCATAGGCAGTCTTATAGGATCATCAAACGGTGAAGAACTAATCGTGCCAGGTATGTCTGAACAACTGGTGGAAATGATTAACCATGATGATGTTTTTATTGCTTTGCCAGGTGATTTGGGAACGTTGGAGGAGATTTTTACAGTGCTATCTTGGGCGAACTTGAACATACACCAGAAATAAATTGGATTGTTCAACGTAGATGGATTTTATGATTTTCTCTGTGTATTTCTTGACGATGCCCGGAGAAATGGGTTCGTGTCAAAACCTTTAAAAGAACTCATCTTCACTGCCAGAAATGCCCAGGATTTAATTGAACAAATCTTAGCTTTCGAACCACAGAATGAACCTATCCTTTCAAAGATAAAATGGTCTAATGATGATCGTGGTAAGAAGCGTCGAATAAATCTGGATCTCAACCTTTAATTTCCTTTCTAGAAGTAGAATTTCAGCTAACCAGGTACCATCGTCTAAGCTCATATTCTACTTTTTAAGACATTGGGGACAAAATCTCATTTAGGTTTGGGGGTGGGGAATAGTTGTAGTATTTTGTTGTTTTTATTTTTAGTCCAAAATTTTTCGAAAAATACAAAAAACAATGAAATTTTTTTCAAAAATCAAAAATATTTTGTGTTTGTGTGTTTTTAACTTGATTAATCGGGTGAAATTGGTGTGAGATAGCTGTGTAAGGAGTTTCCACTCCTGAGACGTATCTCAAACCTATTTCGGAACTAGTTAATTATTATTTGTTTCATTTTAAATTATTTAATTTGTGAATTCTCCATAAAATTGATTAAAAATGGATCTTCATATGCTCAGTTGACATGTATTATTAACGTGCATGGTAACATATGGACATGAGCTATAATTGAAAAGCTTGTAATATTCAGTGCTCTAGTTTAATTGGAGGAAGCATCTCAAAAAGGAATGGGATAAAAAAAAACACATCTAGGATCCGAGTTATTAAGTCTGAAAGGGTGTTTTAACACATAGTGCCCTAAAACCAACTGGTTTGGGAGTCACTGACCCAAAGCTCGCTACATGGATCAAGGATGTTGCAAACATATATATATCTTAAGTCTGAGTAATTAAGTCCGTAGGGGTGTCTTAACACCTGGTGCCCTAAAGCCAACTGGTTTGGGAGCCACCGACCCAACACTCACTACTTAAATGGAAGATATTATATATAAATAAAAATAAATCAAAAATCAAAGAAAAAATCAGAAAAATTATTCCATTGCTGCAAAATGGTGTGAATTCTGATAAAACTTTAGGACAAAAATATTACTCTATCAACTACACTTGTGACTGTTATGGGCAAAAATGAGTTGATTAATATTTTGTTGGTTGTGTATATGGAGAATGGTAAATATAATCGGAGAATTTACTTATTCGGTAATTTAGAAAGAAAGAAAACAAATACTGACTTGGAGTAGAATTTTCACCGGATTAGTCACTAACTTCTTTATTCTCTTTTCTCTGGTCTTTTTGCTTTTGTGTGCATTAGTTTTACTATCTTTTTACTTTTGTAAAATATTTGTGGGTATCATTGCTGTAAACCCTCACGAGACTACAACTCGTCCACTAGGGGCACCTAGGGGTTTAAAGGCTTGTTGCATATGCTAAATGCAACCGTGATCCCTACGAAAATGGCCTAGCTTAATTTTATTTTTATGATTTTATGTTTTGCTCGAGGACTAGCAAAATGTTAGGTTTGGGAGTGTGATAAGTGGTAAATATATCACTATTTCCCACTCATTTGACCTAATATTTTGTATAGTTTCTTGCGTTTTATGAATATTTTGATGTGTTTTGTGTTATTTTGTAGATAAATAAAGTTTCAGGACATTCTGGAGGTGATTTGGAGCCAAAATATTGAAAAGAGACACAAAAGGGCAAAATGGTATTTTAGCGCGTCACGTGCGTCGCTCCATGCTAACATGCACCGGGGACACGTGTTAGAATCTGAGAAGTTTGACTTTGCTAACGTGCGTCGTGCCACGAGTCAACATCACAGCCCATCTGCTAACGTGCGTCGTGCCACGTGTCATCATCCTAAGGTGCCGACAATCGTCATCGCCATGTGTCGCCATGTCAGTAAAAGACCGAGTCAACTTTGCCACGTCACCGCCACGTCATCATTAGCCAATCATAGCCCGACACGTGTCATCATCCTACGGTGCCGACAATCATCATCGACGTTAAAATACGCCTGCCACGTGTCAACATCTCAGCGAATCACGCTAACGAGCATCTGGACACGTGTCGCCATCACATGCTGCCGACAATAATAATTCAGCCGATGATGTAACAGTGACACATGTCACAATCTCGCAGAGCCAATCCGATACGTGTCAATGATCTACGCATGTCGCGTCGCGCTGGGCCTATCGACGCCTATAAATTCAGCTCGAGATTTCAGTTTCAGATATACATTCCTCTCTGAAATTCTCTGAATAAATAAGGAGTTTGTATCTATTTTTCTTTTAATTTCAGTTTTGTAATTAATCTTTATTTACTTTTTGTAATAGTAATTTACTTTCTTTACTTTTTCAGTTCTTACTATTCAGCTATGAGGAGGTAATTTCCCCCTGTTATGGTGAAAGGTAAAATTTTTATTACTACTACTTAGATTTATCTCCCTTAATTATAATATATTCACTATTTAAAATTTGACTTAATGAGGATACCGCTATATTGGTCGGTTGGTAATTTATATTAAATTGGTTTTAATTTGACTAAGCAAGGATACCGCCTGGTTGGTCGGTTTGTAATTTACCGCCTATATGGCTGGTTGATGGACAAATAATGTTACTGTCTTAATGGCTGGTCGGACTTAATTTGACTTAATCAGGTTACCGCCTATATGGATGGTTGGTAATATCATCACAAGTTAATATATTATATTAATGGAGATATCAAAAGTTGTAGTGGTAAAAGTGGATCCTTTAACCATATCATTTTATTTTATTTTACTTTTCAGTATTTACTTTACCGCATTTACTTTTCAGCATTTTACTTTATGTCTTTTACTTTAAAGTTTTTACTAGCCCTAGTTATGTGTCGTAATTAAGTTAGTTATCTGGGGTTGTGATGAATTTTAATATCACCGGTTTATAAATGGTTATTTTATAGTTTGGGTAATTTAAAGGTTTAATTATTAAGTCTTAAACTTAATGCTTCTTGTTAACTGGCCAATAATAAGATTGATCTGGTAAATCTAAAATAAACTTGATAAAGGAATTTTAGGATTCATCCGTAGACTTAATAGCCCACGATCTTCCTTAAGGATAGATAACCCTTTAATAGATTTCCTTACAGGATAGACATATACCTATCGGGCGGGGGTAACCATAATTGGAACTTAATCTTAATGAATCTAGGTAATTTGGTTGACATAGACATATGGTTCAAGTAGGTTATACTGGGTATTTGCATCTGACCATCGATATAGGGTTTTGCATAATTTCGTGTTCCAGGTTAGTAAACCGATATATTACACAAACATAAAATAACCACTTCATCTTTTAAAAGATATTGGAAAGATTCACAACCCTGGATAGTTTCTTAATATTGAATTTCATTTAATTTAATTTTGAACAATTTTATTTACATATTTTTTTTAAGTTTAAAAGCATCACCATTTCAAATCAATCAATCAACCTGTTAGATACTAGTAATCATTTGACCTCATATAATTAATAGATTAGGTATTAAGTCCTCGTGGGATCGATACTTTTTATACTACTTGAACGATACGTGTGCTTGCGTTATACGCGTGTGCAAGCACTGGTCAGTAAGAATTAAAAAATACGTAGATTCAATTTAAAGAAAACCTAAAGCTAGAACACCTGGAATAAGGAAATAAAAAAGTAGAACAACAAACAAACAAGCATGCAAATAATTGCGGACTTATGCAAATTCGGATAGAAATTTGGTGCCTCAATAGAAATATTGATGAATTACCATCCACGGATACCCAAAAAAATTCAAAAAAAAAACTAAGTGTTGGCCAATTTGGAGACCGGTATAGGACTGATATGGTTGCTTGCCGGTTCCAGTAGCTATATTTTAATCATAGTTTAACCGATATGGAGACTTTTATGGGACGGGTATGAAACTGACCGGTTTCAATAGCTATATTATCTCCAGGTAGACCGATATGTATGATAGTATGATACTAGCCGAGTTCAAGAAGCTATATAATGCCTAGTTAGATCGGTATGAAGGCCGGTATGGGATCGATATGCCGGTCATCGACAGATCAGAAATGCAAAAATACTTAAGGAACACAAAAACCAACAAAAACTAAGAATCAAGATGAACAAGTATTTTTTTTCTATTTTTTATGAAGGAGTATCTTGATGACCAACAAACACAATAAAGACTAAATCAAAACACAAAGTAAAGATAAAAAGAAAATCCTACCTTGGAACCCTAAGCTCTGATAACAAATGATGCAGAACTCACTTGGATAATTAGGCCAAGCAAACCCCTTGCAATGGATAGAACCCCAAGCACCACAAATTTGATTTTGTAGGAACAAATTCCTTCCAAGGCCACAAAGAAGACCCACAAAGAACTTATCTTTGAGAACCTTTAAGATGATTCCTTGTAGTGTTCTTCTAGCCAGAGATGCCACTAAGGTTGCCACGTCTTAGATAAGTCGATTGCATGAAATAAAGGGACTCCCACCCTTAAGATATTTTGGACAAAGCTAATCTTTCAAGATGAAGCTAATTTCGAAAATAGGTGATTACATTTTCATTAAGAAGATAAGAGTTTATATAGTACAAAGAAAGAAACCCGGATGGACATAAAATGGCCAAAACATCCTTAATGGCTAACCAATTGCTATTTAAAGGCTATGCCATTAATACTCATTTAATAATATATACAACATAACAAAAATGTCAAACAAGGTGGCTAAAATCATCAATAACTTTGCCAAAAAAATTCAACAAAGGGAAAAACAACAAAACCACAAAAATCCAATAAGGGTGGCAAGTTTTTCAAAGCCATGTCTAACTTGTCTCCTTGACAAAAACATCCCCAAAATTCGTGGCCTTCATGTATATAGACTCAATGATGTGTTTTGAAGCCTAATAATTCTTGTCTTGGCTGAATTTTTTGTGTTGGACTTAATTCGGCTTGATTCGTCAAAAAAGTACTTGACTTCTGAATTTCTAGTGCGTTAATCTGGTATGACTTGGGTCAAGTGAAATTGTTTTGGACCCACTCCATAGAAGCCCTCATTTGTTTCCATTATGCCTTGGAGGTATCTGTCACATTCGACCATGGCATTCTGTGCTAGCCCCGCCATTGCGTCTCCGATCTTCATAGCTCTCTGGCGTGTGATTGGCCTTGATGGCACTTGCAAAGGCTCTACCATATTGCTAGTCGTGACATCTAATGTTCCTTGAGTGGCTGGATTCGTGTTAGACTATATCATAAGCATCAACTGAGTAAGCTGGAACCCCACCATTCCTATGATAATTCCTCATCAACACCTTGCACAACAAAATATTATCACTAATACGCCGACCCGCAACAAAGGTAGATTAGATATGGCTAACCACAGAAGGAAGAACCACTTTAATCTGATCAGTGATAATTTTGGCAATGCACTTATAAATTATGTTGCAGCATGAAATTGGCCGAAAATCCTTGACCTGCGCAAGATTAGGAACTTTCAGAATTATAGCAATAGTAGTAGTATTAAATTACTTTAAAAGCTTCCCCGAAGAAAAGAAATACCAAATAGCAAGAAGGACATCATCACCCACGACACTTCAGGTCTTCTTAAAGAAACCTGAATTAAAACCATCCGGCCCCAAGGCCTTATTATCCTTCAAGGAAAACATCACTTCCTTAATCTCCTCATCTGAAATATCTCGATCAAGATCCTTCCTCTGGTCATTGAAACAAACTGAGTAATAGACGACTGAAGGAGAACCCTATCAATTCCCTGCAAACTCGGTTGAGGCCTTAAGAGAGTCTTATAAAAAGACATTATCTTCTCACGCACCAGAACAATATCCTCCAAACGAGTCCCATCCTCTTTACGAATATACATAATCTTACTACGCATGTGATGATGCTTCATAGCTTGAAAGAAACTCTTCGTATTTTTATCACCAAGATTTAGCCATTGAACCCGAGACTTCTGCCTAAACAAAATCTTATCAACTCTACTCAAATTACAATATAATAAAGACAACCTCGCCTCCTCACTCAATAATAAAGGATCAGTAGGAGACTCCTGCAAAGCACAATGAACCTCTTCCAACTCCTTCCCACCCGTTAACCCTAACGGAAAGGTTTGAAAATGATCATGATTAAGCTTCTGTAATTCCACCTTCACATTACGCAACTTCTTGCACAAACAAAACATATAAGTACCCCGAACAATAATGTCTCAAGCTCTAGACACTATTAAAAAGAAATCATTATGGTCTGCCCTATAATCCAAGGAACAAAATCCTTCTATGGCCACAAAGAACTTGTCTTTGAGAATCCTTAAGATGATTCTTTGTAGTGTTCTACTAGCATGGAGACGCCACTAAGGTTGCCACGCCTTAGATAAGTTGAAGCTGAAATAAATGGGAATCCCCCCCTTAAGCTTGAATTTTGGACATAGCCATTTCTTTGAGAGAAATTTCAAAAATTGATTCTCCTTCATTAATGAAGATATGTTACAATAAATAGTACAATGAAAGAAACCCTAATGGGAGCAAAATGACCAAAACATCTTTATTAGCTAATTAATGGCTACTTAAAGGTTATGCATTTAATAGTCATTTAGTAACCTAGACAACTTTCCATAAAATTCAAAAGTAATAAAAACGTAATCCACAATTTTGCTAAAAAAATGTCAATAAAGAAAACGACAAAATCACAAAATCACAAAAATCCAACAAAGGTGGCAAGTTTTTCAAAGCCATGACCAAATTCTCTCATTGACACAAAAATCCCTAAAATTTGTGGCCTTCATATATGTAGGCCCAATGATTTGTTTTGAAGCCCAATAAGTCTTGTGTCTTGGCCGAATTTTTGGTGTTGGACTTAATTCAGCTTGATTCGTCAAAAAGTAATTGACTTCCGAATTACTGGTGCGTTAATTGGTATGACTTGGGTCAAGGAGAATAGCTTTGGACCCGCTCCATAGAATCCCTCATGTGATGACCATATGCCCTGGAGTTGTATGTCACACTCAACCATGACATTTTGTGCTAGCCCCGCTGTAGCACTGCATTTTTGCATATAAGTCCCGATGATGAGTCTCGTATAGAGGCACTACCTCTTTAGTTGTGAAAGCCGCGAGAAACGGACGTTGGAAGGGAAAAGGTCAAGAATTGACACATTGTTGGATTTAACTAACTGGAGTAGCTTTGGGTTCGCTTGTTGGACCTCCGTTTCAAAACACACCAAGCCCAATCCAAAAAATTAAAACATTTAAAATACATGTCACAAATTAAATTAAAACCAATTAAATTAAACTTAAATTAAATTAAATTAAATCTCATTCCTAAATTAAATAAATCAAATCAAATCCCTTTCCTAAACTAAAACACATAACATTCCTAATTAAAATAAATCACATTCCTAATTTAATTAAATCACCTACCAATTTAAATAAATCATATCCTTAATTAAAAAGAACAAATCAAATCAAATTAAAGATTTTCCCTATCACATAATAATTGAAAATATCTACCAATTAATACACAAATTATATTCCTTCTCCAACAAGGTAAACCCCCTCCCTTGGCCTATAAAAGAACCATTAACCCAACCTTTCAAACCCTGGCTCATTCTCACGAAATCAATTCACGAAATCAACCCTAAAAACTAAAGCCACAAGCATACACGCTTAACTCCTCATCATTCACGCCCATCTCACCAGCCCTCCTTCCATTCACGCCACAGCGCACGTTGCACACCACAAACACTCCTCACGCACGTTGCACCTTCTATCACACAAACAGCGCATAAGCCCCCACGCACGTTGCACCCTCCATCACACAGCCAGCATTCAAACGCCTCAAGCTCCTAACGCTTAGCCACCTGCCTCTTGCCCCAATTGCCTCACAGCCGCACCATAAGCCTACCTTACCTCACGTAAGCGTAACCCACACACTGCCACCTGATCACTCACGTCTCACGCATTAACCTTCAACGCTCAGCCTTTCCTCACAGCCACACCATAAGCCCACTGACCGACAGAAACATAAGCACCTAAACCGCACCTTTAAGCCCTAAAACTGTCCAGAAAACACACCAAACAACTGCACAAAACAGTCCCCAAAAACCACCAAAACAGTCCCTTAAACAACCAAAAACAGTAGCCGAAAAATAGCAACAAAACAGCAGCGAAAATGAGTAAAAATAGCAGCCCGAACAGCAAAACAGTGAGGAAAGACGTTGAGTTGGTGAACCGAAAGAGTTGCGGATCATTCACCCTTCCAACGGACGTGTAACGCCCTTTCTTGAGATGACAAAAGAGATTAGACCTGAAGGCACCCTTTTATTTATTATCCTTCGTTTATTTTATTTATTTTAGAAATGTTATCGCATGAGAGTCGTTTGAGGCATGATGTGATTGTTGGATGAGCGGAATATGTGTTCCCTTTTGTGGTATATAGGATGGAAACCCGAACGTAAATTCTGTAGCTGAATCCGAATGGACGGTAGTGCGGTTTGTACTCGGGATACAACGCCACGTACCACTTAAGAGAAACGTATTCTGTCTCATCCAAACTTGTGTTTGAGCGTGATGTAGTTCATATATTATTTAGTTATTATTTAAAGCATGATGTAGTCTAGTTTATTGTTTATTTTCAAGCATGATTATGTTATTTTATGCATGGCATTTTGTTTAGTTTATGATTATGTTTAAATAGTTATTTGTTTATTTTGGTTTAATGGCTCAATGCTCATTGTGTGATATTGCGTGTCACCATTTAAAGACTTATTTTCGAGCATGCAAACTTAGTTTAGGAGTTATTTTGATGAATGCATACTAGACGTAGATTACCCTTGAGCATGAATGTTGAATAGATTCGGTTAGTTTTGTACAAATCATATCACCAAAGTGACATAAGTAAGGGAACCATTCTGAACCCAATGGTTTGAGTCTTCCCTTGCGAGGGTGAGTGAGGCCTTAACTTTGTCCCGGTTCACACCGGGTGGCGACTCCATGTTTTTTCGTACTCCCAACTAGGCCGCGAGCCTATAACACGTCTGTTTTAGACATTATGTCCCATAGCGTCACTGTTTGTAAATGATATGGTATTATTGTACAAAATTAACTATGTGATAATGAAATTGCCTTTTGCCGTTTTGTAATATTATTTACTTTGACTAAGAAATGGCGAAAGTCCATATGATTAATACTGGATTGAGATGATATGAGACAGTATCAATCTGTAAAGTTTAATCATTAAATATCCCTAGTCGGAGTATTATCGAGATCGGACATCGATAATGCGGAATAGACTAGTATTGCGCTTGTGCACGTTGTGAGGGCACAACAGCATAGTTCTCATATATTTAAGTATTGGATACTTATGCAAGTGCAATAGGAGGTTGTGTTTTACCGATGGTACGGAAAACAGCTTCGCTCTGGATAGACCCCGCGGAATCCCATTGGTAGTATGTCTGCGTGTCTATGGGAGGCCGCATCAGGGTAGGTGTATATGGTCTTAACCTGAGACTTACATCGCTAGTACTTGCGACAATCGGTAAACTTTGGTTTTGGTGGTTGGGGACCCTAACCGGTTCTGTGTACACCTTTTCTGGGTTTATCGAGAATCGTAGTGTGCTGGATGTGATGTCAAGATGGAAGTATCGCTTCAGACATATGGAGGCGATGATCACGCAGGGCACAGAACTAGTACTCTATAAAAGGTTGCAACCGTCGGGACAATATGACTAGGTCAGGATTGTCTGATTTAAAGAGACTAGCTGCTTGATGTCCGATATATGTTTCGTACGGGGCACACATCTCCAGCCCCAGGCCTAGCATGTGATCATCCGATACTGGATCGATTTACGCAATACTACGGTATACTACGCCTGATACAGATCTTATATTCCTATTAGAATATTTCTGGAGAATTGGGTAGGCATGGCGCTTTGCTAGAAGCCAACCTTGTCTTGTGAATCGGTAAAGACGTAGTACGAGGTACGTACGTGTTCGGATTATCCGACGACCGTATTTACTGCCAAAATATCCGGAGATCTCTTGGGTCGCTTCCTGAAGATTCACCTATGATATTTGATTCGAACTTAATTAATCTTGGATTAATTGCGGAGAAACTTTATCTCGGATAAAGTGCCTTATTTAGAGAGAGAGAACGATTAATTTGGAATTAATCGATATAATTATTATATTCGATATAATAATCGAAATTCGATTTCGACGCGAAATTAAAATTAGATTTTAATTCGGGCATACGAGTTAATTTAGAATTAATTCGTAAGCGACGTAAATAATAATTTCGCTAGGAGCGATTATTTATTTAAATTCGATTTAATTAACGTCGCGACGCTAGCTCGGTATTTCGGAAATATCGAACCCGAACGCGTGAGTGGACGTGGGCCCACTTTCATTGGGAAACGTGTGGGGCCCACATGACACTTGTCATTGATATGGCATTGCATGTTAATAGTGTACAAAACACTCTAAGGCATTGCATGGTGATAGTGTGCATTTCACTCAAAGGCTTTGCATGGAGTTTGAGTGTTTGACACTCTAAGCCATTGCATGGATTATGTCATAGATTTATTATTAATTTAATAATTATAACATAAATATAAATTGATTTTTGGTAATACAAAAATTAATTAATCAAAACTCTCTCTTCTCTCTCAAATTGCCGAAACTTCACCATTGAAGGGCAAAGGAAGATTTGATCTTCCATTCTCCATTTTGCTAGCACAAGCAAGGGATCAAAAGAGGTGATAGGGAAACCATCAAAGAGCTTGGAATACAAGAGCTTGGAGCTTGGAGTCTTCTTCCTCCTCTTGGCCGAAACCAACCAACCAACTTGGCTGGAGATTCAAAGGTTTTGTTCATCTTCTTCATCACATAACTTTGTAAGTATGATTCCGCCATGCTTCAAGTCTTTTATATATATTCATTTTAGTATTTCATATGTTAATCTTTGTTTGGGACCTATATAATAGAAACCAACAATGGTATCATTGAGCTAGGTTTAAGCATGAAATACTTTAGGTTAAAATTTGGGTAAAATTGATTGAAGCAGCATGTTCTTGTGAAATTTGATGAATGAGTATGCTTATATGTATGTTAAATGACATTATATGAAATCAATTTTATGAAAAATGCATTGGATGATTTTTCCCCAAAATTTTGACCTTGGCCGAATGGGTGTGTTAAATTGATTAAAGCATGTTCTTATGAAATTTGATTAATAAGTATGCTTGCATGTGTATAACATGATGTTATATAGAATCAATTTTATGAAAAATGCATTGGATGATTTTTCCCCACCTTGGCCGAATGGCATGATGAAATTGATATAAGCATGTTCTTATGAAATTTGATTAATAAGTATGCTTGCATGTGTATAACATGATGATATATGGAATCAATTTCATGAAAAATGCATTGGATGATTTTTCCCCAAATCCATGCCTTGGCCGAATGTGTTACTACTTGGAGTAGATTGAAATTTTTTGTGTTTAAGATCATTAGATGACTTAGAACGTGTACGGGACGTAGATTAGTAATTCAATCGGATTGAAAAACAAATCGACACAAAAAACTCACCTTGGCCGAATGAACAAGGACATGAAATGGAGTTGAATTTTGATAAAATTAATGTTGGACATTTAATTTGACAAATACATGATTAATAAATTAAATGGGTATTTTTGAAATATTTGGTTTAATATATTAATCTTGATATTACACTTTAATTAATTGGACTTTAATGTTTGGAATATTAAAATTTAATTAATGGGCTTTAATAATTTAATTGGGCCTTATGGGCTTAAAATTGGTTTTATGGCACTTAAGGGTGATTCCTTATTTGGGCTTGGCAATTGGGTTTGACCCACATTGACCAAAAGCCCAAGCCTTAATAAATCAATTCTAAGCCCATTTGACTTGAATTAAATTCAACATTGGATGTTAATTGGTTGGGCTTTGAGACCCAATAGGATTAGATTTAGAATCTAAGTCTTTAAAGCATATTAAAAGTGTAAACATTTGATTTGGAATTAAATAATTGGATTAGTATTGAATACGAATTGAATTAGATTTAATTAGTAGTTCGATGTAATTCGCGAATTCGTACTTTATGTACTTATTCTCAATCGAGTTGGACTCGCACAAAATCAAACCGTTGTTTGAACATTGGATCACATTAACAAGACTAATTAATTGGATTAGATTGGTTGTAAAAGCATGTCTTGTTTGAATATATATATGTATGTGATGAATGAATAGTGTATATCGGATGGATATTAGAAGGGAAAGGGTAATTTTAGAAATTATTGTAAATTTGGAATTTATAAATTGGACCTGCGTGTCCAGCCTTATCTCTTTATCTCTTTGTATTCTCTTCTCACCTAATTCCCCTCAATGTAAATGAGGTTTCTCTTATTGTATTATGTAATTGGGTAGTTGTAGAATAGTGCTAGCGGGGAGAGGAAAGGGAGTGATTTGTTCTAGGAACAAGTTGTTTAAATATCCATCCGCATATCACTATTACTTTACTTTACGCGCTTTATGATGTTTTAGAAGCATGCTTAAGGGTGTATGATGATGAGACCTAACAAAGATAAATAAATTGGTTGCCAATTACGCGAAAAATCCCTCAAACAATATTAAGCGATTTTCCTTCCGTTGAATGATTCTTTCTCAAGATCCGAAATTGGCATTGGTTTTGGCCAAAGTCAAGACCTTTGTCAATTGAGGATGTGTTTGAATCATGAGAATTTTGTTACACATCGGTGTCCTGTCCAAGTTGTGATTTGTTGGCCAAAGTCAAGATCACTTCTTGTCCATCGACATTGATTACGAAATTTTCCTTGTCAATGGGTCCCGCTTAACTGGAATCATTAGGTTTGTTGTGCCAAAGCCAAGGCTTAGTTGATTCAGAGGAAATGGTTAGGAAAATGTATTGGATACATTGACATATGTATTAGATATATATGTTTTGAACTTGGATGTCCACCTAACCGGATCTAGGAATTGGATGGGATCCAATTGATCTTCGAGATCTACCTAGTTAAATATCATACAACTTGTTGGCCAAAGTCAAGGTTGTGTGTTATTTAACAGGATCCTAGCCCACTAGGAAATTAGATTTCCCGAGTTGTCTACAGAGGGTTAGAAACTTGAAGAAAATAGTGGGAGGCTATTATTGAATTTGCAATTTCGTTCAGATACTTAGCCTTACGCGTCTTTCAAAAACATTTCGTCAATATTTTAATTAGTTGGACTAATATATTGTTATTTTTATTTGTAACAGTTTGACTGTACCCATAACATCGTTGACTTTATAGTTGGACTATAGTTGTCAAGATGATTGGCAAAGGTAATATCCGCGACATAATCATGGGTGATAATGTCTTCAGAGGGACAAACTTTGCCGACTGGGAAATGAACCTCAAGATAGTGCTTGGGGCTGAGAGGATACTGTATACTATTCAGAGACCTCTCCCGCCTAAACCCACTGAGCCACTGGAGCTAGAGTTATGGAAAACTCATAGTGATGATTGTGACCAAGCTCAGTCAGTTATGCTAGCTGCAATGACCCAGCATTTCAGACGCCAGAATAGGGACTTGGATCCCTATAACATGATGGCAAGATTGCGTGATCTTCACCGCACTAATAAGCGGATGAAGAGGTACGAGCTAGTAAGGAAACTCTTCCGCTCCCGGATGACAGATGGCGCATCAGTTGAAGCCCACGGGGCTCAAATGATCGCCGATATTGATGAGTTGGCCAATATGGGAATAGTCTTGGAGGCTGAGCTGACTATAGATATGATCTTGCAGTCACTTCCTGATACTTGGAAACAAATCATAGTCAACTACAAGTTGATGGATACAGATGACACTCTTGGAGAGCTGTTATCTATATTGAAGGAGTCCGAAAGGGAACTCCTAAAGGGGAGCAAGCGCGAGGCGCATTTTGCATCGACCTCTCATGCGCCAAAGGGTGGCCCCAAGGCAATTGGAGGTGCAAAGAAGAAGAAGTTCAAGAAAAAGGGCAAAGGCAAGTTGACATCTGCTTCTAGGAAGCCAAGGGACAAATCTCACGACATCTGCCTCAACTGCGGCAAGAGGGGTCACTGGAAACGTGACTGCCGAATGGGCAAGGGGCAGAAGGAGGATATCAAGGATGGCAAGGCTATCGCTTCTGGTATGTTTGTTATTGAGATAAATATGAATACTTCTAGTTTTAAAAATTGGATTTTTGATTCTGGTTGTGGTGCTCATATTTGTACTGATGTGCAGGATCTGCAGGATAGCAGGGTGCTGGCATCCGGGGAGATGGATCTACGGGTTGGAAACGGAACACCAGTTGCTGTTTTGGCCGTAGGGACTTTTGTTTTAGAACTGCCCTCGGGCATGAACTTAAACTTTTGAACTGTTATTATGTACCTAGTTTAACTAGGAATATTATATCTGTATCCTTGTTAACCCAGCAGGGTTACACTTTTGTATTCAGGAACACTGGGTGTTATTTATATAAAAATGATGCAGAAATTTGCACAGCTGTTGCAAATAACGGTCTTTATATTTTGAATATAAATGAATCTCCTAAAATAACGAACAAAAGGCTCAAGAGAAATAATCTAAAAGATGAAGCTTATATGTGGCATTGTCGTCTGGGACACATCAACAAGACTCGCATATCCACACTTTCGAAGAGTGGGTACTTGGACGAATTTGATCCCAATTCATATGACGTCTGCGAATCTTGTCTTTTAGGCAAAATGCCTAAATCACCTTTTAGCGGTAAAGGTGAACGTGCCACAGAACTGTTGGCTCTTTACATACTGACGTATGCGGGCCCATGTCTGGCCAGGCTAGAGGTGGATTTCACTACTTCGTAACCTTTACAGATGATGCATCTCGTTACGGTTATGTGTATCTTATGAGACACAAGTCGGAAACTTTTGAGAAATTCAAAGAGTTTCGACACGAAGTGGAGAAACAAACAGGGAAGAATATTAAGACATTACGGTCAGACCGTGGTGGCGAATACTTAAGTTATGAGTTTCAAGATTACTTGAAAGAATATGGTATTCTTTCACAGTGGACTCCTCCTGGAACACCGCAATTAAACGGTGTGTCCGAACGGAGAAACCGCACCTTGTTAGACATGGTAAGGTCAATGATGAGTCGCACTGAGCTACCAATATCCTTCTGGGGATATGCATTAAACAGTGCTATACTTATTTTGAATAAGGTACCGTCGAAGTCTGTTGAACAGACTCCATATGAGATATGGACAGGAAGGAAACCAGGTTTCTCTTTCCTGAAGATTTGGGGATGCTGGGCATATGTTAAACGTTTGGAAGGTACCAAACTTGAACCCAAGTCAGATAAATGCCTTTTCGTAGGATATCCTAGGGAAACCAAAGGATATTACTTCTATCACCCACTAGAGAACAAAGTATTTGTTGCTCTACATGCGGTTTTCCTTGAGAAGGAATTCCTAAATGCAGTGGCAAGTGGGAGGAAAGTAGAACTCGATGAAGATCGTAGTGATACTGTTCCTGGCAATGAATCAATGACGGAACATGAACAGACCATCCGGGATGAGTCTGTACCACAAACTTCACATACACAAGGACCGCGTAGGTCGGAGAGAGTCAGAACAATACCTGAGAGGTATGGGTTCCTGATCTCACCTCATGTAGATATTAATCTTATTGAGGATAATGAGCCGGCTACGTATGAGGAAGCGATACAAAATATCGATTCCGCTTTATGGCAAGAAGCCATGAAGTCCGAGATGGATTCCATGTACGCCAACCAAGTTTGGACACTGGTTGATGCACCAGAAGGTGTGAAGCCTATTGGATGCAAATGGATCTTCAAGAAGAAGACCGACATGGATGGCAACGTACAAACGTACAAAGCTAGGCTTGTAGCGAAGGGGTATCGTCAACAATATGGTATTGATTATGACGAAACCTTCTCACCCGTTGCCATGATTAAATCCATTCGGATAATGCTTGCAATAGCTGCATATTTCGATTACGAGATATGGCAGATGGACGTTAAAACCGCTTTCCTTAACGGAAACCTTTTGGAGGATGTTTATATGCAACAGCCTGACGGTTTTATCGTACCTAGACTTGCAAACAAGGTTTGTAAGTTAAATCGATCCATTTATGGATTAAAGCAAGCATCACGGTCATGGAATCAGCGTTTTGATGAGATCATAAAGGAATATGATTTCGTGCAAAACGCAGATGACCCTTGTGTATACAAGAAGGTTAGTGGGAGAGCACTTACTTTTATTGTCCTTTATGTCGACGACGTATTGCTAATAGGCAATGACATTCCCATGCTGACGTCGGTGAAAGCTTGGCTTTCATTAAAATTCTCCATGAAAGATCTGGGAGAAGCAGCCTTTATTCTTGGAATAAAAATCTACAGGGATAGATCTAGAAAGCTGCTTGGACTCTCCCAGAGTACATACATTGATAAAGTGTTGAAGCGATTCAACATGGAACAATCCAAGAGGGGATTGGTTCCAATGATACGAGGTACCTCTCTGTCTAAAGACATGTGTCCTAAGACTCAGGAAGAGAGGGACAACATGAGTCGGATACCGTTCGCCTCGGCAGTCGGATCGATCATGTATGCTATGATATGTACACGACCTGATGTCTCATATGCTTTGAGCATGTGCAGTCGCTATCAGGCCGATCCAGGTGAAGGTCACTGGATAGCAGTTAAGAATATCCTTAAGTATCTTAAACGAACTAAGGATGCTTTCTTAATTTATGGAGGTGGAGAACTTGCGGTATCTGGGTATACCGATGCAAGTTTCCAAACCGACAAAGATGACTACAAGTCGCAATCCGGGTACATTTTTTGTTTGAATAACGGAGCAGTGAGCTGGAAATCTTCCAAGCAAGATACTGTTGCCGATTCAACAACAGAAGCGGAGTATCGCTGCATCTGAAGCAGCAAAGGAGGCAGTTTGGATCCGAAAGTTCCTAATCGGATTAGGGGTAGTTCCGTTAGCAGCTGAGCCCGTTCCATTGTATTGTGACAATAACGGAGCTATAGCACAGGCTAAGGACCAAGGTCTCATCAAAGGTCCAAGCATGTTCTTCGACGTTACCATCTGATTCGGGAGATTATACATCGTGGCGATGTAAAGGTCGAGAAGGTCACATCAGATGACAACATTGCAGATCCGCTGACGAAGGCTGTTCTTCAGCAAGTTTTTGAACGACACATACATAGTTCGGGTATTAGATGCTTGAGTGACTGGCTATAGGCCAAGTGGGAGATTGTTAGACATTATGTCCCATAGCGTCACTGTTTGTAAATGATATGGTATTATTGTACAAAATTAACTATGTGATAATGAAATTGCCTTTTGCCGTTTTGTAATATTATTTACTTTGACTAATAAATGGCGAAAGTCCATATGATTAATACTGGATTGAGATGATATGAGACAGTATCAATCTGTAAAAGTTTAATCATTAAATATCCCTAGTCGGAGTATTATCGAGATCGGACATCGATAATGCGGAATAGACTAGTATTGCGCTTGTGCACGTTGTGAGGGCACAACAGCATAGTTCTCATATATTTAAGTATTGGATACTTATGCAAGTGCAATAGGAGGTTGTGTTTTACCGATGGTACGGAAAACAGCTTCGCTCTGGATAGACCCCGCGGAATCCCATTGGTAGTATGTCTGCGTGTCTATGGGAGGCCGCATCAGGGTAGGTGTATATGGTCTTAACCTGAGACTTACATCGCTAGTACTTGCGACAATCGGTAAACTTTGGTTTTGGTGGTTGGGGACCCTAACCGGTTCTGTGTACACCTTTTCTGGGTTTATCGAGAATCGTAGTGTGCTGGATGTGATGTCAAGATGGAAGTATCGCTTCAGACATATGGAGGCGATGATCACGCAGGGCACAGAACTAGTACTCTATAAAAGGTTGCAACCGTCGGGACAATATGACTAGGTCAGGATTGTCTGATTTAAAGAGACTAGCTGCTTGATGTCCGATATATGTTTCGTACGGGGCAGACACATCTCCAGCCCCAGGCCTAGCATGTGATCATCCGATACTGGATCGATTTACGCAATACTACGGTATACTACGCCTGATACAGATCTTATATTCCTATTAGAATATTTCTGGAGAATTGGGTAGGCATGGCGCTTTGCTAGAAGCCAACCTTGTCTTGTGAATCGGTAAAGACGTAGTACGAGGTACGTACGTGTTCGGATTATCCGACGACCGTATTTACTGCCAAAATATCCGGAGATCTCTTGGGTCGCTTCCTGAAGATTCACCTATGATATTTGATTCGAACTTAATTAATCTTGGATTAATTGCGGAGAAACTTTATCTCGGATAAAGTGCCTTATTTAGAGAGAGAGAACGACGATTAATTTGGAATTAATCGATATAATTATTATATTCGATATAATAATCGAAATTCGATTTCGACGCGAAATTAAAATTAGATTTTAATTCGGGCATACGAGTTAATTTAGAATTAATTCGTAAGCGACGTAAATAATAATTTCGCTAGGAGCGATTATTTATTTAAATTCGATTTAATTAACGTCGCGACGCTAGCTCGGTATTTCGGAAATATCGAACCCGAACGCGTGAGTGGACGTGGGCCCACTTTCATTGGGAAACGTGTGGGGCCCACATGACACTTGTCATTGATATGGCATTGCATGTTTATAGTGTACAAAACACTCTAAGGCATTGCATGGTGATAGTGTGCATTTCACTCAAAGGCTTTGCATGGAGTTTGAGTGTTTGACACTCTAAGCCATTGCATGGATTATGTCATAGATTTATTATTAATTTAATAAATTATAACATAAATATAAATTGATTTTTGGTAATACAAAAATTAATTAATCAAAACTCTCTCTTCTCTCTCAAATTGCCGAAACTTCACCATTGAAGGGCAAAGGAAGATTTGATCTTCCATTCTCCATTTTTGCTAGCACAAGCAAGGGATCAAAAGAGGTGATAGGGAAACCATCAAAGAGCTTGGAATACAAGAGCTTGGAGCTTGGAGTCTTCTTCCTCCTCTTGGCCGAAACCAACCAACCAACTTGGAGCTTGGAGATTCAAAGGTTTTGTTCATCTTCTTCATCACATAACTTTGTAAGTATGATTCCGCCATGCTTCAAGTCTTTATATATATTCATTTTAGTATTTCATATGTTTAATCTTTGTTTGGGACCTATATAATAGAAACCAACAGCGTCATCAAATATGTGTCCTACAGTCTGGCGACTCCACTGGGATAAGAGAATTGGCCCCGAAATAATGTCTTGTGATGATTGTGATTTGTGCTTTAGTTAACCGTGTCTATAGTGGGTTAAAGGGTGTAATCAAAGGCATTATTAAAGCTTGGTAATGGTTTGGTGTCTCCTTCATTCACTACCTTTCTATAAGAAACTGTGAAAGCACCTAGATAATCATTTTATTGTAGCCTATTGTGATGGACTAATTTGGAGGACTCGTTGTTTATTCCTAACACCAAGCGATAAGAGCCTAAGGGGCTTGGGTACTTAAGAGAGCCTCGCTCCACCCTCCCTCTGAAGAATCTACAACGTGAAGTCCATTTGACAGTCAGTCGCACACCATAACTCGTTGGCACGTACCTTTAGGTATAAAAAAGGTGCACTCATTTGGTCGCTCGAACCCTTGAGTGAGGAGACCTAGTTGTGGGCAATCCTTCGTCGACGAGAGCCTTTGTCTATACCCCTGTAAACCCGCGTATGAACTATAGTTGTAGGATCAGTAAAGACTATTCCTTTATGTTTTGGACCATTCTCTGGATTCAGTTGGACTTGTTGTCATGAAGTATGGGCTTGTTGGGCCATTTAAACTGGGACGAGTCTGTGCTTTATGGCAATCATGCCAAAAGTTTCTAAAATGCTGATGGGCCAACTAGTGTAAAATTCTTATGACTTATATATTTCATACATCGCACGCATCTCATGCATCTCATGCATTCACGCATCATGTTAACCCCCGTGTCTTAAAAGCCATCATAGATATCCGTTGGTTTAGGAGAAAGAAAACTTGTCAATTAAGAGTTTAGCCAACATGGATATCATGGAAAAGGAAACCAATGAACAAAAAACTTGACTGTAATGATAGAAAGACCATTGGAGGGCCTTCAAAAAAAACAAAAAAAAAAAAGAAAAAAAAGAAAAAAAAAAGAAGAAAAAAAGAAAAATTGTTTGTTTTAAAGTCCTTAATAGTTAGGCATAAGTTCAATGATGAAATCAAACGCTTTAGGATGAAATCTTAGAAACGATAAACCCTTGATGTGCTTTTATCTGATACTTTGAGTGATTGATCTATGTTAGACTTGTAAGCACTCACTATAGGTTCTTAGCGGTAAAAACCTAAGTAGTTGCCAAGGTGAGTAGTTGAAGAAATTGTAGGTCGGTGAATGACCGTTTGTTTAGATGTCTATCTTGATTTGCTATATTTTGATGTGTGGTATGGTTGAAAATGAAAGAAAAGTCTCTAAAGAAAAGAATTGAACCATCAATAACCGATAAGTGTGAAGCTACCCATGGACGAGTATTAGGACCACCATGAGGAGAAATGCTACCTTAAAGGGTAGGTGTGTTGAAAAAAAGAGAAGAAAAAAAAAAGAAAGAAAAAAAAAGAGAGAAAAAGAAAAGAAAAGAAAAAAGAAGTTCAAAATGAAAAGAAAAAAGAAAGAGACTAAAGAGAAAGAAAACCATACCACATTGAGCACAAAAAAGCAACTGCAGGCATAATTGAGACATCTAGGTTGGTTTGACCCATCGATCCCGATTTTTGACGAAATCATTGAGTTGGCTTACTTGAGGATGAATCTGCGAAGGAACCTTTGCACACACACACCTCGAGTCTAGCTTAGATCATTTATTCAAAGACTTGGATTTGAGTTGCATTGAATGTTTTGAAGGTTCTCTGGTTTCAATACTGGGCATTCTTTGAGGACGATAATATGTGTAGCTATTGGGACTATTTCATAACATGTGATATAGCATGATGATATGGAAGGCCCCACCATGTGGTTCATCTTGACCAAGTACAAACAGCGGAGAGCAGAAAGGTAAACCAAGACTGGACGCGACCAGTCTCCCACATCGCGAATCAGGGACATAACAAGATATTGAGTCATGAAACCAGAGAGAAGACTGAGCAATCACCTGGAGAACTGGCGGAAGACCTAACCCAACAGAATAGGAAATTTATTCATGCATGCATGCATACACGTAATGTATTTTGCATTCTTTTTGTGTTTGTTTCGTTTTGTATTCACAGGTTTCAAAGAAGAAAAAGAGAAAGCGGCAAAGACAAGCCAACCAGAATCAGCAACTTATCAGTTTCAGTTTTGGGAATGAATCACAGGGCCGAGGCCCACACTATTAGCAGTTTGGGGAATGAATCCCAAGGTCGAGGCCCACATCCCCAGAGTTTTAAAATGAATCCGGAATGAATCCCAAGGTCGAGGCCCACATCATCAGAGTTTTGGAATGAATCCCAGGGCCGAGGCCCACACTATCAGCAGTTTGGGGAATGAATCCCAGGGTCGAGGCCCATACTATCAACAGTTTGGGGAATGAATCCCAGGGTCGAAGACCACATCGTCAAAGTTTTGGAATAATCCGGGAATGAATCACAGGGTCGAGGCCCACATCGTCAGAGTTTTGGAATGAATCCCAAGGGTCGAGGCCCACATCATCAGAGTTTTTGGAATGAATCCGGGAATGAATCCTAGGGCCGAGGCCCACATCGTCAAAATTTGGAATGAATCCAGGGAATGAATCCCAGGGCCGAGGCCCACGTCGTCAGAATTTGGAATGAATCACAGGGCCGAGGCCCACGTCATCAGAGTTTGGAATGAATCCAGGGAATGAATCCCAGGGCCGAGGCCCACATCGTCATAATTTGGAATGAATCTAGAGAATGAATCCCAGGGCTGAGGCCCACATCGTCAGAATTTGGAATGAATCCTAGGGCCGAGGCCCACGTCGTCAGAATTTGGAATGAATCCAGGGAATGAATCCCAACGCCGAGGCCCACATCGTCATAATTTGGAATGAATCCAGGGAATGAATCCCAGGGCCGAGGCCCACATCAACATCAATCTGGGTCGAGGCCCATATTAGCATCAATATCAATCTTGCCGGTTATGGCACTCTGGGAGCGAGGCCCACATCATTATCGGTATCAGTGTTGCCGGCTATGGCACTCTGGCGGCGAGGCCCACATTATTATCAGAATCAGTCTTGCCGGGTATGTCACTCTAGGGGCAAAGCCCACACCTTTATCAGAATCAGTCTTGCCGGGAATGGCACTCTGAGAATGGAGCAGGGTTCGAGAATGAACAAGCTGGGAATGGCACTCCGAGAATGGAGCACAATTCAAGAATGAACAAGCCGGGAATGGTACTCCGAGAATAGAGCAAGGTTCGAGAATGAACAAGCCGAGAATGACACTCCGAGAATGGAGCACAGTTCGAGATTGAACAAGCCGGGAATGGCACTCCAAGAATGGAGCACAGTTCGAGAATGAACAAGCCGGGAATGGCACTCCGAGAATAGAGCAAGGTTTGGGAATGAACAAAGCCGGGAATGGCACTCCGAGAATGGAGCAAGGTTCGGGAATGGACCAAATCACAGTAACAGTTCGGGAATGGGCCACCTCACAGTCACGGTTCAGGAATGCACCACCTCACAATAACGGTTAGGGAATGGACCACATCACAGTAGCGGTTCGAGAATGGACCACATCACAGTAAGGGTTCGGGAATGGACCACCTCACAGTAACGGTTCGGGAATGGACCACCTCAACAGTAACGGTTCGGGAATGGACCACCTCAGAGCATGGTTCGAGAATGAACCATCACATTATCAGTATCAGTCTTGCCAGGTATGGCACTCTAGGGGCGAGGCTCACATCAACATCAGTATCAGTATCTCCGGGTATGAAGACATCAGATAAGTTCTGCCAGGTACGGCACTCCGGGTATGTAGGTATCAGATCAGTTCTGCCAGGTACGGCACTCCGGGTATGGAGATATCAGATCAGCTCTACCAGGTACGGCACTCCGAGAATGGAGCACAGTTCGAGAATGAACAAGCCGAGAATGGCACTCCAAGAATGGAGCAGAGTTCAAGAATGAACAAGCCGAGAATGGCACTCCGAGAATGGAGCACAGTTCGGGAATGAACAAGCCGAGAATGGCAATTCGAGAATGGAGCACAGTTCGAGAATGAACAAGCCAAGAATGGCACTCCGAGAATGGAGCACAGTTCGAGAATGAACAAGCCGAGAATGGCACTCCCAGAATGGAGCACAGTTCGAGAATGAACAAGCGAGAATGGCACTCCGAGAATGGAGCACAGTTCGGGAATGAACAAGCCGAGAATGGCAATTCGAGAATGGAGCACAGTTCGAGAATGAACAAGCCAAGAATGGCACTCCGAGAATGGAGCACAGTTCGAGAATGAACAAGCCGAGAATGGCACTCCCAGAATGGAGCACAGTTCGAGAATGAACAAGCCGAGAATGGCACTCCGAGAATGGAGCACAGTTCGAGAATCAACAATCCGAGAATGGCACTCCAAGAATGGAGCACAGTTCGAGAATGAACGAGACGAGAATGGCACTCCAAGAATGGAGCGCAGTTCTGAAATGAACAAGCCGAGAATGGCACAACAACATCAACTACTACACCCTAGGTACGGGGTTAGCATGCCGAAAATGGCATAACTGCGACGCCATAGGTATGGGTTTAGCATGCCGAGAATGGCACAAATGCGATGCCCTAGGTATGGGGTTTAACACGCCGAGAATGGCACAACAACATCAACTCTGTGACACTCTAGGTATGGAGACGCAACTGCGACACCCGAGGTACGGGGTTAGCACGCCGAAAATGGCACAACTGCGACGCCCTAGGTACGGGGTTTAGCACGCCGAGTATGGCATAACAACATCAACTCTGCGACACTCTAGGTTTGGAGACGCAACTGCGACACCCTAGGTACGAGGTTTAGCACGCCGGGAATGGCACATCATAAAATTCAGTTCAGATCAGCATGGCAAGTCAAGTGGCAGCTGGCGAGCCAGGTAAGTGAAAATACATTGCACGTACTTTGATAGGATTGTCATTGTCACACACTGCACAAGTCCCATCAAAGTGAGGGCGACTGTAGGCACTGCATTTTTGCATATAAGTCCCAATGATGAGTATCGTATGGAGGCACTACCTCTTAGTTGTGAAAGCCGCGAGAAACAGACGTTGGAAGGAAAAGGTCTAGAATTGACACATTGTTGGATTTAACTCGCTGGAGTAGCTTCGGGTTCGCTTGTTGGACCTCCGTTTCAAAACACACCAAGCCCAATCCAAAAAATTAAAACATTGAAAATACTTGTCACAAATTAAATTAAAACCAATTAAATTAAACTTAAATTAAATTAAATTAAATCTCATTCCTAAATTAAATAAATCAAATCAAATCCCTTTCCTAACCTAAAACAAATAACATTCCTAATTAAGATAAATCACATTCCTAATTTAATTAAATCACCTACCAATTTAAATAAATCATATCCTTAATTAAAAAGAACAAATCAAATCAAATTAAAGATTTTCCCTATCACATAATAATTGAAAATATCTCCCAATTAATACACAAATTTTATTCCTTCTCCAACAAGGTAAACCCCATCTCTTGGCCTATAAAAAGAACCATTAACCCAACCTTTCAAACCCTGGCTCATTCTCACGAAATCAATTCACGAAATCAACCTTAAAAACTCACCCCACAAGCATACTTGCTTAACTTCTCATCCTTCACGCCCTTCTCACCAGCCCTCCTTCCATTCACGCCACAGCACACGTTGCACCCACAAACACTCCTCACGCACGTTGCACCTTATATCACACAAACAGCGCATAAGCAAACACGCACGTTGCACCCTCCATCACACAGCCAGCATTCAAACGCCTCAAGCCCCTAATGCTCAACCACCTGCCTCTTGCCCCAATTGCCTCACAGTCGCACCATAAGCCTACCTTACCTCACGCAAGCGTAGCCCTCACAGTTCCACCTGATCACTCACGCCTCACGCATTAACCTTCAACGCTCAGCCTTTCCTCACAGCCACACCATAAGCCCACTGACCGACCGAAATAGAATCACCTAAACCGCACCTTTAAGCCCTAAAACTGTCCAGAAAACACACCCAAAAACCACCAAAACAATCCCTTAAACAACCAAAAATAGTAGCCTAAAAACAGCAGCGAAACAGAGTAAAAATAGCAGCCCAAACAGTAAAACAACGAGGAAAGACGTTGAGTTGGTGAACCGAAAGAGTTGCGGATCATTCACCCTTCTAACGGACGTGTAATGCCCATTCTTGAGAAGACAAAAGAGATTAGACCTGAGGGCACCCTTTTATTTATTATCCTTCGTTTATTTTAGAAATATTATCGCATGAGAGTCGTTTGAGGCATGATGTGATTGTTGGATGAGCGGAATATGTGTTCCCTATTGTGGTATATAGGATGGAAACCCGGACGTAAATTCCGTAGCTGAATCCGAATGGACTGTAGTGCGGTTTGTACTCGGGATACAACGCCACGTACCACTTAAGACACACGTATTCCGTCTCATCCAAACTTGTGTTTGAGCATGATGTAGTTCGTAGATTATTTAGTTATTATTTAAAGCATGATGTAGTCTAGTTTATTTGTTTATTTTCAAGCATGATTATGTTATTTTATGCATGGCATTTTGTTTAGTTTATGATTATGTTTAAATAGTTATTTGTTTATTTTGGTTTAATGGCTCAATATGCTCATTGTGTGATATTGCGTGTTCACCGTTTAAAGACTTATTTTCGAGCATGCAAACTTAGATTATGAGTTATTTTGATGAATGCATACTAGACGTAGATTACCCTTGAGCATGAATGTTGAATAGATTCGGTTAGTTTATTGCATAAATCATATCATCACAATTGACATAAGTAAGGGACCATTCTGAACCCAACGGTTTGAGGTCTTCCCTTGCGAGGGGTGAGTGCGGCCTTAAATCTTTATCCCGGTTCACATCGGGTGGCGACTCCGTGTTATTTCGTATTCCCAACTAGGCCACGAGCCTAGAACAACATCGTCAACATCTGTGTCCTACACCCGCCATTGCATCTCTGATCTTCTTAGTTCTATAGCCTGTGATTGGCTCTGTTGGCACTTGCAGAGGCTCTACCATATTACTGGTCATGACATCTAATGTTCCTTGAGTGGCTGGATTCGTGTCAACCTTATTCATAATTTTTTTTCCGTATAATTAATAGCAATTAGAGGCTCAAATATATGACTTGGATGTTCAAACTTTTATATCTTAGAGAATACAATTTCAAGAGTAGTGATGAGAGAGTGCGAGATCAAGTTCTTCATTTTCTTTCCAGGTTTTAAAGAAAAAGAAGAAAGCCACATCTCAAGTGATTTATTTTTATTTTTTTTTTCTCTCAAGTGTTGAAAGAAAATAGAAAGATAAATTTTGTGAAAATAATTTTCTCTAAAGAGTTTAGAGAATAAATTTTGTTAGGGAACTCTATACTTTGATTTGTTGATAACGTGTTATAGCGTGGAAGATCGAGTGGTAGATTTGATCCTTATAACAGATCTTAGGGAAATATATTCAAAGTCAAGGAACAACCCATTGTGTCGCAACTCCCATTCAGGGTCGCGACCTACCCAAGAAGAAAATCCAGGCATATTCATTTCAAACCAGCGCGTCGCGACTCCAGTGCCATCGCGTCGCGATATGGAGACGATTGCGTTGTAACGTTCACTCTTAAACGTCACGACGCAACGAAGAACAAAATACAGATAGAATGTTGTTGCGCTGAGTGTCGCGACTCAAACCATTACGCGTCGCGATGCCCACTTAAATCCAAAGGAGTTTGGTTCCTCCCTTGCATGGGGACTGTTAGGGAGCTGTTTCGGGACTTGAATATCATCAAAATAGAAGTAAAACATCAGAATAAGGGCTGATCAGATTAAGATAAGAAAAGGAAAATGTAGAAAAAAATTTCAAGGTCGATTCTGCTCCCTAAACCGCTTCCGCTGTGGGAGGGAAGTCATTTCCTACACTTGCCATGTTCGAATTTGGTTTTCAATAAGGAGAACAATAACTTGCCATATGTTTTTTTGGGATAAAGTAAGTATACTAACCAAAAATGTACAAAAGCAAAGGGATATACCCCAGACATTTAAAGAGGATATGCCCTCATAGTAGAAGAGCCATAAGGCTAAAACAATACAAGACCATCAGAAGATGTCATCGGGCAGGTGCCAGGAGAGGTGAAGTCATTTATTATCATAAGATGGTTTCATCATTCACAATAAACTAGCACGAGTCTGAATAGAAAAAATAATGTCAAAAAGTAGAGCATTGGCAAGGCGATGAGGCACATCATGAGTGCAGTCATTCCTCTCCCTCCAGATGTAGTAAATTGACACAACAAATGAAAGCCGAACAAGAAGATGACATAAGTAGCCGTCAGTGTACTGATACATCCACTCAACAGTCTGTATCCAAACCCGAGAACTCCAATCTAACCCACACATGGCCAACACAGTTGTCCAAACCCGCGAAGAGAAAGAGCATTGGAAGAAAAGGTGATCAACAACCTCCCCTAAACAACCACAGAGGAAACATCTCGAGCGAGTAGAGAGATACCGAAACTCATCAATCGATCATGAGTAAAAAGGCCACCCTGAATAGTAAACCTGAGCAGAAAGGAATGGCACGGAATAGCCTTACGAAACCAAACAACCTGATACAAATGCATCAAAGTGTCCATCGTCCTCATAGTATTCCAAGCACTACTCACTGAAAACATCCATATATCGTCATCCTCCCAAACCAACCATCCTCCTCATATTAGAAGGATCCGATGGAAATGACCGGGATTGTAGAGTTATGTGGTTTAATAAGCAGGTAACAGCCCGAAATAACATGGGTGCTCACCTGACCAGATGAAGAACTAGAGAGATCAGAACTGGGGCCCCCCGGCGGAGAGGCAACAACGGGCAAATGGGCTAAGTAAGGCTCAATAGGAACAGATTTGACGGCCTTACGACCACCACAGGGTGGCACGGCCCCAACACCGGCATGCCGGAGGCATGCATCGAAGAACTTTTTAGAAAAAGTAAGTATATTAACCAAAACCAAAACTATACAAGAGCAAAGGGGCAAACCCCAGACAACTAGAGAGGACATGCCCTCCTAGAAGAAAAGCCAAAAGGCTACAAGCAAAATATGATCAAAAGAAGATGTCATCGGGCATGTGCCATGAGAGGTGAAGCCATTTATTGTCGTAAGATTGTTTCACCTTCCGCAATAAGCTAGCACGATTCCGAACATCAAAAAAAATATCACTAAGAAGAACAAAAATAGGGCGAGGAGGCCCATCATGGGTGCGGGCATTCCTCTCCCTCCAGAGATATGGTAAACTGACGCAGCACATGACAGCCGAACAAGAAGATGACGCAAAGAGCCGTCAGTAAACTGATACATCCACTAAATAGTCTGAAGCCAATCACGAGATCTCCAATCTAACCCACACATAGCCAGCATAGTCGACCAGACGCTCGAAGAGAAATTCCATTGGAAGAAAAGGTGATCAATATCCTCACCTGAGCAACTATACAGGATACAACACGAGCAAGTAGAGATACCAAACCTCATCAGACTATCCTGGGTACATAGGCCTCCCTTAATAGACATCCACAAGAAAGAGAAAAGAATGGCGCGGGATAGCCTTCGAAACCAAACAACTCGAGACCAACGCATCAAGAGACCACTTGTCTCCATAACATTCCAGGCACTATCCACAAAAAACCTCCCTCTATTGTCATCCTCCCAAACCAACTCATCCTCCCTCATGTTAGAAGGATCTGATAGATGAGACCGGGCAAAATCAACAAGGGCATCAGATCTAGCTAGAGGCCAACGCAAAAATGAATCAGAACTCATGGAAGCAACTGTAGCCATCATATCTAAGCCAGAGTCGTAAATCACTCTCTCACCCAATGTATCCACAATCGGACCAAGAGGATGCCAGTAATCAAACCACAATAACGTCTTCTCACCATTCCCAATCCTAACTCTCATCCTCCGACGGGTCCAAGAATGAAGCTCCAAGATCTTCCGCCAACTCCAAGAACAATCTCCAGGACATGACACCTCCCAAATTCGACCAAGAGGAAACCTAGCTAGAGCAAAGAAACCATAAATTCTGAACAATTGCCGCTCTATTCCAAGTGTCCAATCTCTTGATCCTTAAACCCCCCATCTTTCAGAGGTAAACAAACTCTACTCCAAGCCACATTCGGCCCCGAAGAAGTGAGCTCACTACCCTTCCAAAGGAAGGATCTGAGAGTCGTCTCCACCTTCCTAATAACATACTTAGGAAGAATAAATAAATAAGACCAATAAACTTGAATGAGAACAAAAAAAAAATTTATTAGCTGAAGTCGCCCCGCATACGAAAGAAACTTACTACTCTAACTCTTGGCACGCCTGACAATACGATCAACAAGAGAAGCACAATCTGAGGCCCGGAGCTTAGAAGAAATCAAAAGAACTCCTATATACCGCACTGGAAGAATACCCTCTTGGAAACCCAAAACATGAAGCAGCTGGCCCTTAAGGTTAAGAGAGATACCGGAGGAGAAAAGATGACTCTTAGCTGGATTCAGGACTAAGCCTGATAAACCACTAAACTGCCAAAAACAATCCTTGATCAGAGAGACCGAGGAGGCATCCGCCTTATAAAAAATCATGAGGTTTTCCGCAAAACAAAGATGTGTGAGGCGGTCCTTAGAACACCGCCAATGAAACTTGAAACTCCGATCATGAGCCATATTATGAAGTAAGCCCGAGGGAACTTCCATAGCCAAAACAAAACGATAAGGAGACATATGATCACCTTGTCGCAGCCCACGGCCCCCAGAGAAAAAACCATGCAACTCCTCATTAATAGACACAGAAAACATAGTAGAAGTCATACACTACTCAATCCAACCCACCATCTTCTTGTTGGACAAAATGACCCATAGCGTCACTATTGCACAGATCATTGTGTTGTTGTAGCAAATTAACTATGTGACAAGGAAATTGCACTCTCATCATTTGTGATTAGATCACCATAGATATATAAATGAAGAGAGGTCCCTATGATTAGTACCTGGACTGAGAATGATATGAGACAGTATCAGTCCCCGAAGGTTTAATCATTAAATATCCCTAGCCGTAGTATTATCGAGACTGGACATCGATAATGCGGAATAGGCTAGTATTGCACTTGTGCGCGTTTGTGAGGGCACAACGGCATAGTTCTCATATATATAAGTATTGGATACTTATGCAAGTGCGATAGGAGGTCGTGTTTCACCGATGGTACGGGAAACAGCTTCGCTCTGGATAGACCCCTCGGAATCCCATTGGTATTATGACTATGTGTCTATGGGAGGCCGAAATCGAGGTAGGTGTGTATAGTCTTAACCTGAGACTTGCATCACTAATACTTACGATAATCGATAAACTTTGGTCTTGGTGGTAGGGGGCTTTAACCGGTTCTGTGTACACCACTTCTGGGTTTATCAGAGAGTCGTAGTGTATTGGGTGTGATGTCAAGATGGAAGTGTCACTTCAGTCATTTGGAGATGATGTCACGCAGGATACGGTACTAGTGCTCTTGAGTGTTGCGCAACCAATCGGGATATTGTGACCAGGTCATGTATATCCGATTATAGAGACTATGTTACCAGACATCCGACATGTGTTTCGGACGGGGCAGACACTTATCCAGCCCCAGCCCTAGCACGTGATTATCCGATACTGGGCCGATATACACAATACTACGGTATACTACGCTTGATACAGATCTAATATTCCTGTAAGAATATTTCTGGAGAATTGGGTAGGCATGGCGCTTTGCTAGAAGCCAACCTTGTCTTGTAAATCGATATAAACGTAGTACGAGGTACTTACGTGTTCGGATAGTCCGACGATCGTATTTACTGCCAACATATCCGGAGATCTCATGGGTCGCTTCCTGAAGATTCACCGATGACGTATGACTCGCACTTTGATTAATCTGGGATTAATTAGAAGAGAGAGATAGAATTAATCTGGGATTAATTCGATGAGAGAGAAAAATTAATCTGGGATTAATTACGGAGATATTTTATCTCGGATAAAATATCGTTAAAGAGAGAGAACGATTAATTTGGAATTAATCGATAAAATTAATATATTTGATATATTAATCGAAATTGGATTTCGACGCGGAATTAAAATTAGATTTTAATTCGGGCGAACGAATTAATTTAGAATTAATTCGTTAGCGACGTGAATAGTGAATTCGCTAGGCGTAATCATTTAATTACGACGCGACAGAAAATTCGTTAATTGGAATTAGCGAACCCGAGCCCGAGAGTGATTGCGAGCGCATTCGCATTTCGAATTCGAGTGCGGCACGCAAGTCACATCAAGCAAGCGTCAAATCACTAGTCGCATCAATTGTCAAATCACTTGTCACTTTGAGTGATGTGACATGACATGTTGTCACTTTAATAAAGTGAAGAGATGTGATGATGAGAATAGTGATGTGTAATGATTGAAAGCTTTTAAAAGGCTTGAGATGGAATATAACATTATTTTATTCCTTGCCTTTTTGGCTTTTGAATTAAAGTTGAGTATATATCTTATTTTATTTACTTGGTAAAATATTAATAAGAGATATATACAAAAGCTTTTTATTCTCTCTCTCTTGTACTTGGTACTGTACACGGTTTTGGTAAGGCTTGGAGCCAAAACGTTTTTCTCTCTTCCCTCTCTTTTCTCTCCTCTCATCTCACGGCTTCACTGCCGTTTCTTCTTCTTTTTTTCTGGTTTCACCGAGAAAATGGAGATGCAAGGAAGATGATTAGTGCTAGCACACTCTAGGAGTTATACATAGGTGATAGGGAAGTGTCTTCATGAGCTTGGAAAGCTTGAAGCTTTGAGCTTCAATGGTGCTCAACAATGGCCGAATCTTGGAGGATCCAAACCAGTCCAAATCGCACAGCCCACTGCAAGATGAAGCTACTGCCGTGACTTGGAGGGAGCCAAAAACGCATCTTGTTCTTCATCCATCAAAACCGAATTCAATGTGAGTTGATTCCGCCCCTCCTTTGATGTGTTCATATGTCGATTTTTTTATGCATTGTTTGTGATCTTGTGGACTTGATTAAACTCCAACATGGGTATCTAGAGCCATTGATGCATGAAATCCGAAATTAGGGTTCTTGGCAAATTTGGGGCTTTTTGATTTTGGCTTGATTCTGACAAATGATTGTGTAAGAATGCTTATATATGATCTAATTGAGATATATGTAATCAATTTGACAAAAAAAAATCATTGGATTGATTTTCCCCAATTTGCAAATTTGGTCAAAACTTTAATTTGGGGTAAACTCGATTTAGGCATGATTTGGTTGAATTGTTTGATGCATTATGCTTGAATGAGGTTGAATTGAAGTTGTGCATGATCAATTTCAAGAAAATTGGATTAGATCAATTTTCCCCAATTCTTAGGTTGAATTTGAAACTTGAAATTGGGTAAAATGTGTTTAAGCATGTTTAATTGCATTAGATGTTTAAGTATGCTTAGAACATGTTTAATTGAGATTGTGTGTGATCAATTTCATGAAATTGGATTGGATTCATTTTTCCCCAAATTGGAGGCTTGGCCGAAAATGGGAAGAACCTAATGTCTTGGTAATTTTGTTTTGTTTGATCATTGGATGACTTAAAACAATTGGTTAATGTTGTTTTTGAAGTTCAATTGGATTGAATTTTGATTTGGAACATTTTTCCCT
>SKCR01043649.1:0-37193 GCA_019454045.1 Zanthoxylum bungeanum
ACCTTCACCAATCTCAAAAACCGGCTGAACATCAGATGAAGCTACATCTGGTGCAGGATCTACAAGCAGAGCCTGGGGTCTTTCAATACCAATACTCGACTTCCTCACAAATCGTCGAGCTCTCCCTCTCCCGCGTTGAGTACCAGTACTACGGCCACATCCAGACATTTTCCTATAAACATAAAACTATCCCGTTAATACCCTCTCCAATGCAATGTGTCTACAGAACCTATAACCCTAAGCTCTGATACCAAATCAGTCACGACCCCCTCCCTAGAGCGGGCCAAACCCTAGAAAGAGGTTCGTAGACTTCTTTAGCTCAAGCATTCTATATGCCAAATCAACCAATTTAAAACACACAATTATTACATCACAAATTACAAACCCATAAAGTATACACAGCTTTTATGGTTTACAACACAAGACTTAAAAAAATACAAATGTTGACACAATGTCTGGTCCAACCCCGAGAATACAACTATGGCACGTGGATCAAATTTGGTACTGCTACTACTGTGCTGACGGACTACCTGGAAAGTTTGGGAATATGGGAGTGAGCTTAAAAAGCTCAGCAAGTAAGCACTCATACTCTCAACATGACCTCACCAACAAAATAAGGATATATATACATAAGTATATAATATATGAAAATAGCATATATTATAATATCATCTCAATCAATCAACCCACAATAATACAAACATCCATCAAACATGGTTGTTAATCCGAATTCAGTATAATAGTGGTTTGAAACCATTGGGAGAGTACCTCATCACAACTCCCAAGGTTTCCCACCATATCATAACCAATAGGAGAGTACCTCATCACAACTCCCAAGGTTTTCCATCATATCAGATCATGTAATGTATCATCATACCTCATCTTATCCCCAACCACTATCATACAAAACCCGGCTGAATAACTCAACAACACACATCATCCAATACAATCACATCCCACATCCATCCATCAATCTCATCTCAACAATCATGAATTCATATTATCATGCTTTCGATTAATAAATATTTATTTCTCAACAATCATATATATATATATATATATATATATATATATATATATATATATATAAATATATATATAATATATATGTAAATAATTATAATTATACTTATACCAATATATTTTTATATAGACTTCCACAACAACCATCAATCATCAAACAATTATGTTAAGAGAATCATCATGCAGTGTACTTCCTCTATCCACGCAAAAGTCCCGAATATGCTTATATTCTCGTTAAGAACCTCAATCAGACGCTCAAAATGCAAAGTCGATATCAACAATCCACTCGATATATCCAAACGACTATGTTAAGTAGAAAAACAGCGACGAACGACTTCGGAACTTGCTGATACGCTTAACGAGGCAAGCGGGCCCCACAACGAAAATCGGGCCCCACTACCAAAAATCGGGCCCCACAACCAGATACTTTCAACGGTGGATATATATACCAAAACGCTCGTATAATCGAAATCAACAATCTGATACGTTCGGATCGCCGATCCAATGGTCGGATCTCAACTTCCAGTACAAATCCCGAATTACCGGTAATTGTAATACGGAAAACAATCCAAACGATGTCGGATCAGGAAGTGACCACTGGCGTTGGAAAGATCTCGGCCTGAAAAGTACTCACTCGCCGGAGGTGGCCTTCAAAACTGATCGGAGATTGCCGAAAAATGTAGAAAAATGGCCGACGAGTCGTCCCCTTCAGACAGCGCGTAGAGGAGCGTCCGACATCCGATGGCCTCGATCTCAAAGGCTCTGGAAAGCTGAAGTCGGCAGCTAACTGGTGGGCCGGTTCGTGGCGGAAGATGATCGGCGATGAAGCGGCGGCGGCGGTTCCAAGATTAGGCAGAGAGAGAGATTGTTTGAGAGAAAGAAAAAAAAATAATTGAGAGAGAAAGTGAAACTGCTAATTTTTTTTTTTTTTTTGCTTCACTTTTTCCTTCGTACGCTATCACCCTCTCTCTCTTAAAATCTTTCAAATCTGTCAAGCTGTCTGTCACGAGCATATAATTACTCTTATTTTATTATTTTAATATTATTTTTTTTTTTTGGTCACGCGGTATTACATTGTATGCATGGTGATGTTTTAATTCCAAAAATGACCACATGTTTTGTGTGAATTTAGAATTATTTGGAGATGTTAATGATTCAGCAATAAATTGACGCAACATTTTAGAAATGGTATGAATATAGACTGGGAGACAATCGAATGAGATCAAAATATAAGTGCGGTATTAAGTAATCTTAAATTTTAAGGGTTCCTAATATAGTTTTAAATTGGGGTTTCTGAATAAATGAAAAAATATATAAATATAGAAGTCATTTATATTTTAATTTTTTAATTTTTTTTTTAGATTTGGCATGTTAAAATTATATCTAATTTTAGACAGCCAAATAAGACATATTGGAGCTAAATAAGATCATTGTCACTCTCTTATATTGTAATCATTATTCCAGAAAGAAATCTTTAATATCATCCAATTTCTATCATGAAAATAACTACAATCAATCTTACCTACTACTACTCTTATTATTGATCAGGCTTTTGGTGACGGTGCGGTTGTTCTTGGTGCTGGTGGCATTGGAGCATTCTCCTTGGCTATTTCTGTACAATAGTTTTTTGAGCAACAGAGGGAAGAAAGGGTTTAAAGGAAAGAGCTTAGGCCAACAGTTGGTGTCAACTTCATTGAAGGCCTTGCAACAAGCATTTCCAATCAATTGACTCTAAGATTAAAGAATGAGGTTATGACTTCTTGTACACACCCGTTAACGCTCTGCAGAGTTGACAGACATTTTCCAACGTCAGGATCCTGTCCACAAAACAATGGGTTCTCAGGAAATGTTTCAAGTCCTTGAGTAGTCATCATGAATGAACATGCCAGAATCAATGCAAATGAGAATATAAATCTTGCTTGAACCATTTTGATATGCTATGTTGAATGGAGATGTTTGTTTTGTTGATTTGATTGTGATAAATTCTAGTGGTAGACAATATGAATTTATAGGGCTTGTCTTCTAACTGTTACATTCAATGTTCATTCTTAATTTCTTAAGTTTTATTTTGCATCATACTTACTTCTAGTTACTTCTAGTTAATGCAAAGTCAAACAATTATCAGAGTTGGTGCGATGTAGGAGTTAATGGGAATTTATTCTCATTGTCGTATCTTAATTAGTTCTGATCGAAAAAATATTCCAAGATTTTTAACAGGATCAAATATCGTTTTAGGGGAATAAAATAAAATACGAGACGGGATAAAAAGATTTTATTTTTAGTTGGGAAAAAAAATTATTGAATTTTTTCTTTAAAAAAAAAAATTATTGAGAGCATGTGTTTCTTCTAAGGGATAGATTCATCCCTAATCCAGTATAAATATTTATTTTGTATATATTTATACTGAGCACAAGTTTTTATACTATCCTTCGTAGCAATTGGGATTTTGTAATAATTCTATGTTTTTAGATTAACGTTTATTTTCCCAGAATAATTATTTTTATTGTCCTCTAAATAATATAAAAAAAAAACACAAACTTATATTTTCATCATCAAAATTACTTTAGATACATATGTGTTTGTGTAACACCCCGGTAATTCCCGACTCTCTCGAAGATTTCCAAGTCATGAATGGAATAATACGTGATATCAAATAATTTGAGTGTACATATGGTCTCATGAAAGTTTCTAGTTGGACATTCGACAATTCCTCGAAGTTCCGATGCAGAATTTATTCTAAGATTCAATACAGATAGCTCTTAGTATTTGGCACATAACGTTTCATACGATCTCCGATTTTTATGAATTTTATATCGTCGGAAATCTAAGACCGAGACCTACAATTTTCATGTTAAACAATCTTCGAAATTCAGATCAGAAATAAATCATAAAATGTATTTTGTGCAGCTGTTACTGTAGCACTCGGGATTTCTCTAGAAATCTCATTATATGCCTTATAAAAAGAAAAACAATAAAAGAAATTCCGCCCACTTACATATATAACAACCCACATCTATTTATACCTCAATCACTATTCATCATCCTTCTCATTTTTGCTAGAAACTTGAAGAAAAGCTTGGATGCAATTGGTTTTGATCTTAAGTTTCTTTCTCATGCAAAGTGAGTTCTAATCTTCTTTCCCTCTTCTAATTTCAGTTTTGAGCTTGAAATTTAAAATTCTCAAAGTGTCATTCATGAACCCTAGTTTCACACTTTGACATCTTAGTTTAAAGGTAGTGAGTAGCAAGCATATTTATGCATCTTATGATCTTATATACATGGATTGGGCATGGTTGTGTTGATTGCCCAAATATTATTTTCCCTTAAGAGGCTGACTGAGTGTAACCTAGTTGATAAGGGGAGGGCTATTTTTTTTTCAATTGATATTGGTTCAATTGTTGCATGGATGAAAAAGCATGAATCTAGTTTTGTTAAGTTGGAAAGTTCAAAAGTGGTAAGATAAATCCTTGGCCAAATCATGATGTAAGTGTAGGAAATTGAGTTTTATATATGATAATGTATAATTGAAGTGTGGAAATGCATGATAGAAATTGTTGAGTTGAATCAATGATATAGGACAGTAAGTGAGGATCTTAGGCATATAGTGCTTAGCTGGAGTGCAATCCGAATAGCTCTGATTATTTCTATTAATACGTAAATTTTGGACCTCCATTTGCCTCACCGTAAATTTTTACATGAACTAGATATATTATTGTTCAATATATCCAAAAATCATAATTTTTAGATGACAGATGGATTTACACTGTATTTTACAAATTGGTTGCCTTGCAGTTTCGTTAGTTTCTGTCTATTCTGAATAGCCTATATTTATTTACTTATAACTTGAGTTATGGAAGTCGAAATCAAGATCTGTAAAATTCTAGGTAAACTAAACACATAAGGGAGTAACATATTCAAAATTCATAATTTTTAGACTTTAGATGAAGCCGAACCAAATTTTTGAAATCGTATGTTCTGCTGCCCTTGTGCCCAATTTTTTA
This sequence comes from Zanthoxylum bungeanum, assembly GCA_019454045.1. NCBI lineage: Eukaryota > Viridiplantae > Streptophyta > Magnoliopsida > Sapindales > Rutaceae > Zanthoxylum > Zanthoxylum bungeanum. Next base: position 5,025 of record SKCR01043649.1, read on the forward strand.
GTTGCACAGCCCCTTAACTTCAGTCCATACCTTGAGTTTCTGGTATCGAAATTAAGAACCGTAAAAACTGTCGTAAATAAGATATATTATGGACTATTCCAATAAAATTTCAGCTTTAGATTCATCCCCATTTAACCACAATAAATTTTCAAAGTTAGGCATCAGGCAGTGAATTGTCTAGCTATTAGTGAAATATAAGTTTCCACTACCGCATTTGTACAACTCCAAATCTAAACCCGTAAAATTCATAGATACCATAGATATCTCCAACACTCTAGTTGATTAAGTTTTCATGCATTGCATATTCTTTTATATGATATGAAAGTATTTGAGTTATAAAGAAAGAAAACTAACGTTACTTTGACTTTAGATCGACGTCAGAACACTCGAAAGTCACCTACATCGCATACCGCATCTGAATTGCCATAGCACTATGAGTGAATATTTTTCTTTTATCTGGGAGTATTTATTTCTTAATTTTAACTATGTCTTCAGATTATGATTTTGCATATCTTGATTTGATTAACCTATACTTGAAATTATTGATTTCATGCGAGTTGAAAATTATGATTAGGCTTTTGATAAAGCTTGGTTTCAGATTAATATTTTCATGATGAAAATGATTTTAAATGTATGATTTTATGAATTTGGAGGCATGGGGAAAAACCTGACTCAGATGTAACTTGATTCAGATATGAAATTGGCAGTTATGGAATTGACAGACATGGTATTGATGGGTATCGGTATTGATACCGATATAGACGTGTGCACACAGGATACAAGACTAGAGATGATATATGCCTCTAGATCCTGGGTATTAGGCTAGGGGGACTGTGAGTACAACGCTCCTAGACCCGGATTTCATAGATAGGTTGGTGGCACTGATAGCACCATTGTTTACTGGTTTAGTGAATTGGGGGACTGTGAGTACAACGCTTCAAGACCACAGGATTATTGTACATGATGACCGATGATATTCTTACAAATGATTTTACATTTATTTTGTGAATGATTTTCACAAAGGTTTTGAAAAGAAAAAAAATCCTGACTTATATCTTATGGATTCAGAGACGGACTTTTGAGACATGATTCTTTAAAAAGAGTTGTTTATTAAAGGAGTTCTCAAGAGAACTCACGATTTAGAAAAATACCATAAAATATTTTAGAGCAAAAGAGACTATTTCTTGAAAATTATTTTGGTTTTAGAACCATGGATTTTTATAAAGTATTTCAGTTTCGTTTTGAACTGTCCGCTCACTAGGTTGTTCAAAAACGACCTAACCCACCACTCCCAGTGTTTTTGTTTTACAGGATCTCCCAGAGGACAAGCTCGAGAGGACGGATACTGTTGGCAGTCACTTGGGCGTTAAGTCCACCAGATTGAGTCCAGAAGTTAGCATAGTCAACGTCAAGTAAATGTTGCATGACATACATTGCATAGTTTTAGTTTTTGAAAGTGTCAAACATCATATTTTTAATGTAAAGTACATTTAAGTTCATTGTATGGAAACTTGAGATGCATTTCTATGAGTATTGTGTTGGTCATTGGACCCTATGCATGAACGTATGTTTGGGATGAGTTTGAACAGTTAGATAATTTGAGGCTTAATGGGATAGTATGACCTATTCCCTGCCGGTAACATTTTCCAAATTGAGGATGTTACAATATGAATATAGATGGATGATATTGAATGAGATCAGAATATATTGACAGTCCTGAGTTGCCCTAAAATTTTGAATGACTTTAGATGAGTTTTTAGAAAATTAGACCACTATCGAATATATTGAATGCAATTGGTGTTGATCTTTCGTTTCTTTCTCATGTAAAGTGAGTTCTAATCTTCTTTCCCTCTTCTAATTTCAGTTTTGAGGTTGAAATTTAATTCTCAAAATGTCATTCATGAACCCTAGTTTCTCCCTTTGAAATCTTAGTTTAAGGTAGTGAGTAGCAAGCATATTTATGCATCTTATGATCTTATATACATGGATTGGTCATGGTTGTGTTGATTGCCTAAATATTATTTTCCCTTAAGAGGCTGACTGAGTGTCACCGAGTTGATAAGGGGAGGGCTATTTTTATTTCATTTGATGTTGGTTCAATTGTTGCATGGATGAAAAACATGAATCTAGTTTTGTTAAGTTGGAAAGTTCAAAAGTGGTAAGATAAATCCTTGGCCAAATCATGATGTAAGTGTAGGGAATTAGGTTTTATATATGATAAAGTATAATTGAAGTGTGGAAATGCATGATAGAAATGGTTGAGTTGAATAAATGATATAGGGCAGTAAGTGAGGATTTTAGGCATAGAGTGCTTGGCTGCAGTGCATTCCGAATAGCTCTAATTATTTATGTTAATACATAAATTTTGGACCACCATTTACCTCACCGTAAATTCTTCCATGAATTAGATATATTAGTGTTCAATATATCCAAAAATCATAATTTTTAGATGGCAAATGAATTTATACTGAATTTTACAAATTGGTTGCCTTGCAATTTCGTTAGTTTCTGTCTATTCTGAATAGCTTGTATTGATTTACTTATAACTTGAGTTATGGAAGTCAAAATCAAGATCTATAAAATTCTAGGTAAACTTGACACATAAGGGAGTAACATATTCAAAATTCAAAATTCAAAATTTTTAGACTTTAGATGAAGCCGAACCAAATTTTTTAATCATATGTTTTGATGTCCCTGTGCCCAGTTTTTTAGTTCACAGCCCCTGAACTTCAGTCCATAACTTGAGTTTCTTGTATCGGAATTGAGAACCGTAAAAACTGATGTAAATTAGATACATTATGGACCATTCCGATAAACTTTCTGCTTCAGATTCATCCCCAATTAATCATAGTAAATTTTCAAAGTTAGGCATCAGACATTGAATTTTCTGGCTATTAGTGAAATATAAGTTTCCACAACCGCATTTGTACAACTCCAAAATCTAAACCCGTAATATTCATAGATACCTTAGATATCTCCAACACTCTAGTAGATTAAGTGACCATGCATTGCATATTCTTTCATGTTATATGAAAGTATTCTGAGTTATAAAGAAAGAAAACTAACGTTACTTTGACTTTAGATTGACGTCAGAACACTCGGAAGTCACCTACATCGCATACCGCATCTGAACTGCCATAGCACTGTGAGTGGATATTTTTCTTTTATCTGGGAGTATTTATTTCTTAATTTTAACTATGTCTTCAGATTATGATTTTGCATATCTTGATTTGATTAACCTATACTTGAAATTGTTGATTTCAAGCGAGTTGAAAATTATGATTTAGGCTTTTGATAACGCTTGTTTTCAGATTAATATTTTCATGATGAAAATGATTTCAAATGTATGATTTTATGATTTTGGAGGCATGGGGGAAAACCCGCCTCAGATGTAACTTGATTCAGATATGAAATTGACAGATATGGAATTGACGGACATGGTATTTGTCATGACCCCCTCCCTAGAGCGGGCCCAACCCTAGAAAGAGGTTCGTAGACTTCTTTAGCTCAAACATTCTATATGCCAAATCAACCAATTTAAAACACACAATTATTACATCACAAATTACAAACCCATAAAGTATACACAACTTTTATGATTTACAACACAGGACTTATAAAAAATACAGATATTGACACAATGTCTGGTCCAACCCCGAGAATACAACTGTGGCACGTGGATCAAATCTGGTACTGCTACTACTGTGCTGACAGACTACCTGGAATGTTTGGGAGAGGGAGGGAGCTTAAAAAGCTCAGCAAGTAAGCACTCATACTCTCAACATGACCTCACCAACAAAATAAGGATTATATACATAAGTATATAATATATGAAAATAGTATATATTATAATATCATCTCAAGCAATCAACCCACAACAATACAAACACCCATCCAACATGGTTGGTAATCCGGGTTCAGTATAATAGTGGTTTGAAACCAATGGGAGAGTACCTCATCACAACTCCCAAGGTTTCCCACTATATCATAACCAATGAGAGAGTACCTCATCACAACTCCCAAGGTTTTCCATCATATCATAACCAATGGGAGAGTACCTCATCACAACTCCCAAGGTTTTCCATCATATCAGATCATGTAATGTATCATCATATCTCATCTCATCCCCAACCACTATTATACAAAACCCAGCTGCATAACTGAACAACACACATCATCCAATACAATCACATCCCACATCCAATCCATCAATCTCATCTCAACAATCATGAATTCATATTTATCATGCTTTCGATTCATAAATATTTATATCTCAACAATCATATATATATAAATATATATATATATATGTAAATAATTATAATTATAATTATACCAATATATTTGTATATAGACTTCCACAACAACCATCAATCATCAAACAATTATGTTAAGAGAATCATCATGCAGTGTACTTACCTCTATCCACACAAAAGCCCTTAATATATCTATCTCCTCGCTAAGAATCGAGCTCCAGCGATCTCCAAATCTCTCAAAGAAAGATCCACTGGTCAGCCAACATCTCAAGGATCACAGCAACGAACGGCTTCAGAACTTGTTGATACGCTTAACGAGGCAAGCAGGCCCCACAACGAAAATCGGGCCCCACTACCAAAAATCGGGCCCCACAACCAGATACTTTCAACGGTGGATATATATACCAAAACGGTCGTATAATCGAGAACAACAATCTGATACGTTCAGATCACCGATCCAACGGTCGTATCTCAACTTCCAATACAAATCCCAAATTACCGGTAATTGCAATACGGAAAACAACCCAAACGATGTCGGATCAGGAAGTGACCACTAGCGTTGGAAAGATCTCGGCCTGAAAAGTACCCACTCGCCGGAGGTGGCCGTAAAAAATAATCGGAGATGGCCGAAAAATGTAGAAACGCCGGCGATGAGTCGTCTTCTTCCGGAGGCGCATGGAGGAGCGTCTGGTGGCCGATGGTCTTGATCTCAGCGGCTCTGGAAAGCTGACGTCGGCAATTACCAGGTGGGAGGGCACGTGGCGGTGGCTGATCGACGGTGAAGCGGCGGCGGCGGTTGTAAGTTTAGGCACAGAGAGAGTGTGTGAGAGAGAAAAAATAGGATAGAGAGAGATTTTTTTTTTCCTTTTTCCTTTTGAACGCGTCTCCCTCTCTCTCTCTTTTAAAATATTTCCAAATCTGTCAAGCTGTCTGTCACGAGCATATAATTACTCTTATTTTATTATTTAATATTTTTTTTGGTCACGCGGTATTACAGTATTTATGGGTATCGGTAAATATACGTGTGCACACGGGATACATGACTAGAGATGATAGATGCCTCTAGATCCTGGGTATTGGGTTAGGGGGACTGTGAGTACAACGCATCTAGACCCGGATTTCAGAGATAGGTTGGTGGCACTGATAGCATCATTGTTTACTAGTTTAGTGGCTTGGGGGACTGTGCGTACAACGCTTCAAGACCACGAGATTATTGTACATGATGATCGATGATATTCTTACAGATGATTTTACATTTGTTTTGTGAATGATTTTCACAAGGTTTTGAAAAAAAATAATCCTGACTTATAGCTTATGGATTCAGAGATGGACTTTTGAGACATGATTCTTTAAAAAGAATTGTTTATTAAAGGAGTTCTCAAGAGAACTCACGATTTAGAGAAATCCCATAAAATGTTTCAGAGCAAAAGAGACTATTTCTTGAAATGATTTTGGTTTTTGAACCATGTATTTTTATAAAGTATTTCAGTTTCGTTTTGAACTGTCCACTCACTAAGTCGTTTAAAAATGACCTAACCCACCACTCCCAGTGTTTTTATTTTGCAGGATCTCCCAAAGGACAAGCTCGAGAGGACGGATACTGTTGGCAGTCACTTGGGTGTTAAGTCCACCAGATTGAGTCCAGAAGTCAGCATAGTCAATGTCAAGTAAATGTTGCATGACATACATTGCATAGTTTTAGTTTTTGAGTGTGTCAAACATCAGATTTTTAATGTAAAGTACATTTAAGTTCATTGTATGGAAACTTGAGATGCATTTCTATGAGTATTGTGTTGGTCATTGGTCCCTGTGAATGAACTTATGTTTGGGATGTGTTTGAACAGTTAGATAATTTGAGGCTTAGGGGGATAATATGACCTATTCCATGCCGGTAACATTTTCCAAATTGAGGATGTTACAATATGAATATAGACGGATGATATTGAATGAGATCAGAATATATTGACAATCCTGAGTTGCCCTAAAATTTTGAATATCTTTAGACGAGTTTTTAAAATTAGACCACTATCGAAAATGATAAACAAATATATATATCATTTTATATATTTCCCAGAGTCCCATGATGACTCATTTCTGTGTGAATTTAATTTTTTTTAAAGTTTTTTATACAGTAAAAATTGAAATTTTGTTAGATTCAACTCCAAAGTCGCTATGTCATAGCAATTACAATCATAGTTACATAGTCAAATTCGAACATAAACCTCAGCCACAATTTCAATTTGTAACTATCACATTTCCAGTTATAATGATAATTATAAATATTCAATCACATTTTTTTTATCACAATGTTAGTCAAAAATACTCAATAACAGTGAAGGAAAATATAGTATAGCTGGCAAAATATGAACCCAGTGAATGATACTGCATAAATATCAATGATCAAGCACATTATAAATATCAAATAACGGGAAGGGTGCTTGTTGTATGCACGATGATGTTTTAATTCCAAAAATGACCTCATGTTTTGTGTGAATTTAGAATTATTTGGAGATGTTAATGATTCAGCAATAAATTGACGCAACATTTTAGAAAATGGTTTGAATATAGACCGGGAGACAATCGAATGAGATCAAAATATAAGTGCGGTATTAAGTAATCTTAAATTTTAAGGGTACTAAAAATATTTTTAAAATGGGGTTTGTGAATAAATGAAAAAATATAAATATAGAAGTCATTTTATATTTTTTAATTTTTATTTTTTTTTTAGATTTGGCATGTTAAAATTATATCTAAGCCAAATAAGACATATTGGAGCTAAATAAGATCATTGTCACTCTCTTATATTGTAATCATTATTCCAAAAAGAAATCTTTAATATCATCCTATTTCTATCATGAAAATAACTAACAATCAATCTTACCTACTACTACTCTTATTATTGATCAGGCTTTTGGTGACGGTGCGGTTGTTCTTGGTGCTGGTGGCATTGGAGCATTCTCCTTGGCTATTTATGTACAATAGTTTTTGAGCAACGGAGGGAAGAAAGGGTTTAAAGGAAAGAGCTTAGGCCAACAGTTGGTGTCAACTTCATTGAAGGCCTTGCAACAAGCATTTCCAATCAAATTGACTCTAAGATTAAAGAATGAGGTTATGACTTCTTGTACACACCCGTTAACGCTCTGCAGAGTTGACAGACATTTTCCAACGTCAGGATCCTGTCCACCAAACAATGGGTTCTCAGGAAATGTTTCAAGTCCTTGAGTAGTCATCATGAATGAACATGCCAGAATCAATGCAAATGAGAATATAAATCTTGCTTGAACCATTTTGATATGCTATGTTGAATGGGATGTTTGTTTTGTTGATTTGATTGTGATAAATTCTGGTGGTAAACAGTATGAATTTATAGGGCTTGTCTTCTAACTGTTACATTCAATGTTCATTCTTAATTCTTAAGTTTTATTTTGCATCATACTTAATTCTAGTTAATGCAAAGTCAACTAAGTAGTAGCAACCGGCAACAATTAACCTTTGTGGGCAGTTTCACATCTTCTCGTTTGTTAATAAATTAGTTTTAATTTGGGAAAGTCTTGGATAATCAAATAATTATCAGAGTTGGTGCGATGTAGGAGTTAATGTGAATTTATTCTCTCATTGTCGTATCTTAATTAGTTCTGATCGAAAAATTATTCCAAGATTTTTAGCAGGATCAGATACGTTTTAGGGGAATAAAATAAAATACGAGATGGGATAAAAAGATTTTTTTTAAAAATTTTTTTTTTTAGTTGGGAAAAAAAATTTATGAATTTTTTCTTTAAAAAAAAAATGTGGAGAGCATGTGTTTCTTTTCAGGGATAGATTCATCCCTAATCCAATATAAATATTTATTTTGTATTTATACTGAGCACAAGTTTTTATACTATCCTTCGTAGCAATTGAGACTTTGTAATAATTCTATGTTTTTAGATTAACGTTTATTTTCCCAGAATAATTATTGTTGACGGCTGATTTTGGTCTCAGGGCAATATGAGAATATTACTCCCGAGACAATCCTCCATCAATAGTGAATTTGTTTGGTTATGGGGGACCAAAAGCAAACTTAGCAAAAGACAGATAAATACACCAATCAACAAGGAGATTTAACGTGGTTCAGCGGATCTTGGTCCGACCTACGTCCACGGGCACAAAAAGGATGATACTTTTATTACCGATATATGCTTCTCTGATATCTCTTTTTTCTACAAGTCTCACAATAATGATTCTGATCGTGATGATCTTCCTCTTCTTTTTAACTTTCTCCCCTTATGCACACTCTACCCTTCTATTTATAATAGTGTAGAAATCATATTCCTATTTGTACAAGAATTTCCTAGTTGAAACAATTTCCTTTTCCCATAAGGATTCCTAGTCAAAACTATTTCCTTTTCCCATAAGGATTCCTAATCAAAACTACCCTTACTTTCTTTATCCTACTAGGACTCTGACTCACCAGTTTTCCCCATGAAAATAGGATAACTTGTCATCTTATCCGCAAGAATAGGGTGTCATCTTCTGGAGCATATCTCGCTATCTGGTCGGTCTTCATGAGGTCGGTCATAATAGTCATTTGAACTGAGAATGCTGTTGTCGATCTGATAATGGCCGGTCATCCGATCTTAAGTGGTCGGGTTACCGATCATAAGCGCTCGACCCCTAACTCATGTGGTCGGGTCGGTATTAATGATCTCGATCAACAAGGGAATTTACCATTTTACCCATCCCGTGCTGCTTAAATATCATAGTGCTTAAAAAACACCATCAACATCTATCCCCTAGTTCTCGGTAACAACGAGTTTGCGAGTTGATGCCGGGAAATATAAAAAAAGATGGTGTGCCGATGAGTCCGTCGGTGGTCACTCTAGGAATCGCAGAGAAAAATGCATTGGCTGCAAATCTGGTCCTTCCTGCCACCTTCATGTGCTCAGCCAACGAGGATCCCGATATCTACCCGTGGAGAAAATGTTTTACCTTTATGCTGATGACGATCGACTCGGTGGGACGTAACCCGACCCCGAGCTGAGAAGAACATTTGGCTATGGGGAAATGTTACATCCCCAGTCCAAAGAAGCCGACTCAGTGGGACGTAACCCGACCCCGAGCTAAAAGAAAGACTTGGCTCTGGGGGAATGTTACATCCCCAGTCCAAAGAAGCTGACTCGGTGGGACGTAACCCGACCCCAAGCTAAAAGAAAGACTTGGCTCTGGGGGAATGTTACATCCCCAGTCCAAAGAAGCTGACTCGGTGGGACGTAACCCGACCCCGAACTGAAAGAAAGACTTGGCTTTGGGGGAATATTACATCCCCAGTCCAAAGAAGCCGACTCGGTGGGACGTAACCCGACCCCGAGCTAAAAGAAAGACTTGGCTCTGGGGGAATGTTACATCCCCAGTCCAAAAAAGCTGACTCGGTGGGACGTAACCCGACCCCGAGCTGAAAGAAAGACTTGGCTCTGGGGGAATGTTACATCCCCAGTCCAAAGAAGCTAACTCGGTGGGACGTAACCCGACCCCGAGCTAAATAAGCAAGCGGCCTCGGCGGAATGAAATCCAGCCCCGAACCGAATAACCAAGCGGCCTCGGCGGAACGAAATCCAGCCCCGAGCCGATAAACAAATGGCCTCGGCGGAACAAAATCCAACCCCGAGCCGAATAAACAAGTGGCCTATATTGATTTACTTATAACTTCAGTTATGGAAGTTGAAATCAAGATCTGTAAAATTATAGGTAAACGAGACACATAAGGGAGTAACATATTCAAAATTCATAATTTTTAGACTTTAGATGAAGCCGAACCAAATTTTTGAAATCGTATGTTCTCCTGCCCTTGTGCCCAGTTTTTTAGTTACACAGCCTCTGAACTTCAGCACATACCTTGAGTTTCTGGTATCAGAATTGAGAACCGTAAAAAATTACGTAAATTACATACATTATGGACCATTCCAATAAAATTTCAGCTTCAGATTCATCCAGAATTAATCACAGTAAATTTTCAAAGTTAGGCATCAGGCAGTGAATTGTCTAGCTATTAGTGAAATATAAGTTTCCACTACCGCATTTGTACAACTCCAAATCTAAGCCCGTAAAATTCATAGATACCATAGATATCTCCAACACTCTAGTAGATTAAGTGTCCATGCATAGCATATTCTTCCTTGTGTTATGAAAGTATTCTGAGTTATAAAGAAAGAAAACTAACGTTACTTTGACTTTAGATCGACGTTAGAACACTCGGAAGTCACCTACATCGCAAAACCACATTTGAATTGCCATAGCACTATGAGTGAATATTTTTCTTTTATCTGGGAGTATTTATTTCTTAATTTTAACTATGTCTTCAGATTATGATTTTGCATATCTTGATTTGATTAACCTATACTTGAAATTGTTGATTTCAAGGGAGTTGAAAATTATGATTTAGGCTTTTGATAAAGCTTGGTTTCAGATTAATATTTTCATGATGAAAATGATTTCAAATGTATGATTTTATGATTTTGGAGGCATGGGGAAAAACCTGACTCAGATGTAACTTGATTCAGATATGAAATTGACAGCTATGGAATTGACGGACATGGTATTGATGGGTATCGGTATTGATATCGGATATAGACGTGTGCACACAGGATACATGACTAGAGATGATAGATGCCTCTAGATCTTGGGTATTGGGCTAGGGGGACTGTGAGTACAATGCCCCTAGACCCGGATTTCAGAGACAGGTTGGTGGCATTGATAGCACCACTGTTTACTGGTTTAGTGGCTTGGGGGACAGTACGTACAACGCTTCAAGACCATGAGATTATTGTACATGATGACCGAAGATATTCTTACATATGATTTTACATTTATTTTGTGAATGATTTTCACAAAGGTTTTGAAAAGAAAAAAATCATGACTTATATATTATGGATTCAGCGACGGACTTTTGAGACATGATTCTTTAAAAAGAGTTGTTTATTAAAGGAGTTCTCAAGAGAACTCACGATTTAGAGAAATCCCATAAAATATTTCCGAGCAAAAGAGGCTATTTTTTGAAAATGAATTTGGTTTTAGAACCATGGATTTTTATAAAGTATTTCAGTTTTGTTTTGAACTGTCCACTCACTAGGTTGTTTAAACGACCTAACCCCCCACTCCCAGTGTTTTTGTTTTGCAGGATCTCCCAGAGGACTAGCTCGAGAGGACGGATACTGTTGGCAGTCACTTGGGTGTTAAGTCCACTAGATTGAGTCCAGAAGTCAGCATAGTCAATGTCAAGTAAATGTTGCATGACATACATTGCATAGTTTCAGTTTTTGTGTGTCTCAAACATCAGATTCGTAATGTAAAGTACATTTAAGTTCATTGTATGGAAACTTGAGATTCATTTCTATGAGTATTGTGTTGGTCATTGGACCTTATGCATGAACTTATGTTTGAGATAAGTTTGAACAGTTAGATAATTTGAGGCTTAGGGGGATAGTATGACCTATTCCCTGCCGGTAATATTTTCCAGATTGAGGATGTTACAATATGAATATAGACTGATGATATTGAATGAGATCAGAATATATTGACAGTCTTGAGTTGCCCTAAAATTTTGAATGACTTTAGACGAGTTTTTAAAATTACACCACTATCGAAAATGATAAAAAATATACATATCATTTTATATATTTCTCATGAGTCCTATGATGACTCATTTCTGTGTGAATTTTATGTTTTTAAAGTTTTTTTATACAGTAAAAATTGAAATTTTGTTAGATTAAACTACAAAGTCGCTATGTCATAGCAAATAAAATCATAGTTACATAGTCAAATTCACACATAAACCTCATTCACAATGTCAATTTGTAACTGTCACATTTCCAGTTATAATAATAATTATAAATATTCATTTTCATTTTTTTTAATCACAATGTTAGTAAAAAATACTCAAAAACGGTGAAGGAAAATATAGCATAAATGGCCAAATATGAACTGTTGGTCTCCAACCAAGCTTGCATGCAAGCTGGAGATGTGTGAAGAATGAGGAAGCCAGCAAGCTGCAAAGACGTGTTGGTGGAGCTGGAAACGTGCTGCCAACTTTGCCAAACCGTGTGACACTGTTAACACGGTTTTGACACTATAAATTAGAGCCTCCAAATCATTGTAATGCATCCTAGACTCATAAGTGAGTGTATAATAGAGAGTAAAGAGAGTTGAGAGTTTTTTTATAAAGCTTGGTTTTGAAGCTTTGTAATTCTTTTGTTTGAGAAATAAAAGAAGAGCTTTTACTCACATCTCCTCTATTCTGTGAGTTTTTATCACAACAAGTGATATCAAGAGCTAAGGTTCCATGGTGGGATCCCGAAACTCATAAACAGAGCTTCGGTTCGGAAAATCAGTTCCGACGCAAGTGGTCAAAAATCGGTTTTGAGCATACTATCAGTTTTTCACGACGAGACGAGCACGGTGGTATTTTATGGCGATCGATCGGAGGTCCCAGCACGCCGCACGTGCTTGGAAGAGGAGAGCCCACACGCGTCCACGAGCGTCATGCGCTTCACTCGCTGCCCAAGGAAGAAGACGAGCCATATCAGCGCCACATCATCGGTCCAATAAGTGACACGTCAGCCTGTTACGCACAGTCATCAGTCCAGTCAGCGTACAACGTAAGCACCCAGTCAGCATCCACGTGTCATCTAGTCAGCGCCACGTGTCTGCCACATCATCAACACTGCCACGTCAGCAAAAACTGGTAAATTTCAGAAAAGTCCCTATACTTTTCTGAAATTATATTTTAGCCCCAAAACTTTCAGAAAATTACAATTAAGCTTTGTGCGCAGTTTCACATCTTCTCGTTTGTTAATAAATTGATTTTAATTTGGGAAAGTCTTGGATAATCAAATAATTATCAGAGTTGGTGCGATGTAGGAGTTAATGGGAATTTATTCTCATTGTCGTATCTTAATTAGTTCTGATCGAAATAATATTCCAAAATTTTTAACAGGATCAGATATCATTTTAGGGGAATAAAATAAAATATGAGATGGGATAAAAAGATATTATTATTAATTTTTTTTTGGTTGGGAAAAAAAATTAGTGAATTTTTTGGAATATTATTAGTAAACCAAAAGCTTGGATGCAATTGGTGTGATCTTAAGTTTCTTTCTCATGTAAAGTGAGTTCTAATCTTCTTTCCCCCTTCTAATTTCAGTTTTGAGGTTGAAATTTAAAATTCTCAAAATGTCATTCATGAACCCTAGTTTCTCCCTTTGACATCTTAGTTTAAAGGTAGTGAGTAGCAAGCATATTTATACATCTTATGATCTTATATTCATGGATTGGGCATGGTTGTGTTGATTGCCCAAATATTATTTTCCCTTAAGAGGCTGACTGAGTGTCACCTAGTTGATAAGGGGAGGGCTATTTTTATTTCATTTGATGTTGGTTGATGTTGGTTCAATTGTTGCATGGATGAAAAAGCATGAATCTAGTTTTGTTAAGTTGGAAAGTTCAAAAGTGGTAAGATAAATCCTTGGCCAAATCATGATGTAAGTGTAGGGAATTGAGTTTTATATATGATAAAGTATAATTGAAGTGTGGAAATGCATGATAGAAATGGTTGAGTTGAATAAATGATATAGGGCAGTAAGTGAGGATCTTAGGCATAGAGTGCTTGGCTGCAGTGCATTCCGAATAGCTCTGATTATTTATGTTAATACGTAAAGTTTGGACCTCCATTTACCTCACCGTAAATGTTTACATGAACTAGATATAGTAGTGTTCAATATATCCAAAATCATAATTTTTAGATGGCAGATGAATTTATACTGAATTATACAAATTGGTTGCCTTGCAATTTCGTTAGTTTTTGTCTATTTTGAACAGCCTGTATTGATTTACTTATAACTTGAGTTATGGAAGTCAAAATCATGATCTATAAAATTCTACGTAAACTTGACACATAAGGGAGTAACATATTCAAAATTCATAATTTTTAGACTTTAGATGAAGCCGAACCAAATTTTTGAAATCGTATGTTCTAATTTCCCTGTGCCCAGTTTTTTAGTTGCACAGCCCTGAACTTCAGTCCATACCTTGAGTTTCTGGTATCGGAATTGAGAACCGTAAAAACTGACGTAAATTAGATACATTATAGACCATTCCAATAAAATTTTAGCTTCATATTCATCTCCAATTAATCACAGTAAATTTTCAAAGTTAGGCATCAGGCAGTGAATTTTCTAGCTATTAGTGAAATATAAGTTTCCACTACCGCATTTGTACAACTCCAAATCTAAACCCGTAAAATTCATAGATACCATAGATATCTCCAACACTCTAGTAGATTAAGTGTCCATGCATTGCATATTCTTTCATGTGATATGAAAGTATTCTGAGTTATAAAGAAAGAAAACTAACGTTACTTTGACTTTAGATAATTTGAGGCTTAGGGGGATAGTATGACCTATTCCCTGCCGGTAACATTTTCCAAATTGAGGTTGTTACAATATGACTATAGACGGATGATATTGAATGAGATCAGAATATATTGACAGTCCTGAGTTTCCCTAAAATTTTCTACCATAGCTAGACAAATATTCTCTCTCATGCCTTCATCAGTATGGTAGATGGAAACCACCATGACAACTTGAGTGGTTATGTCTGGTTGAAGACGTTAAACTTAGCGCTAGCGGGGAGGCAACCGTTACATCTGCATTTATTTTATTTTATTTTATTTTATCTATTTTATTTACTTTAGTTTTATTTTATTGTGTGCTAACTACATGTTTATTTTTTCTGTTTGCATGAGTGTTTATGCAGGAGTTAGCACAACCTACACAGCCACACAACTAGAGTCTCACCAGCAGGAACCTGATCAACTCTGCGCCTGGTAATGTTGTTCCTTAATCCATTTTCTTTATATTTATCTTACATTGAGGACAATGCAAGTTTTAAGTGTGGGGGTGTATGCATTCGCATATGATAATACCTGTCATAAATACATTTTATTCCTTAAAAAAAAATTATTTTATTTTGTTTGTTTTTAGTCCTTGATAGTTAAGCATAAGTTAAAATGATGATATTGTTTGTTTTAGGATGAAACCTTAGAAACGATAAGTCTTTTAATGCACTTTTATCCGATGCTTTGAGTAGTTTATCTATGTTAGACTCGTAAGCACTTAATTATGGGTTTCTAGCTGTGAAATCCTGAGTAGTTAGCAAGGTGACTATTTGAAGAAATTATAACCGATAAGCGTGAAACTACCCATGGGCGAGTATTAGGACCACCACGAGGAGAAATGCTACCTTAAAGGGTAGGTGTGTTGAGAAAAAAAAAAGATAAAGAAGAGAAAAATTCAAAAGAAGAGAATGAAAAGAGAGACAAAGGAAAAAGAGGAATCATGCCATATTGAGCACGTAAAAGCAACTACAGAACTTAATTGAGATATCTAGGTTGGTTTGACACATCGATCCTAATTTTTAAACAAAATCATTGAGTTCGCTTACCTCAGAATAAAGCTGTGAATGAACCTTAGCACACACACTATGAGTCTGGCTTAGATGACTTATTCAAAGACTTAGATTTGAGTTACGTTGAGTACTTTGAAGGTTATTTGGTTTCATTACTAAACATTCTTTTGATAACAAAATTATGTGAAACTATTGGGACTAATTAATTTTTGTTTTTGCATGATTGTGTGTTTTGAATGACGTTTGTGGGTGTCCTCGTTGTAAGCCCTCACGAGACTATAACTCGTCCACTAGGGACACCTAGGGGTTTAAAGGCTTGTTGCATACGCTAAATGTAATCGTGATCCCTACGAAAGTGGCTTAGATAGTTTTTTTATTTGTTTAGTTCTTATTTTATTTTTGCGCTTGAATTGTTAGGGACTAGCAATAAGCTGGTTGGGGGTTGTGATAAGTGTATGAAAATATACTTTGAAACATCACTTATTCGGGTTTATTGTTAAGTATTTAGTTATATATTTTATATTTTATTATATAATATTTATCATAATATTAATTTAGGAAGTATTTATTATTTAAATTAATTTAATAATTTTTCTCTTTATTATTTATTATTTATTATTTGTAGGAATCACAAAAGAAATCAATTAAACAAGAAACAAACAAGGAGCAAAGAAAGAAGCTGCCGAACGTGAGCAAGAGAGAAGGAAGCAAAAAGGGAAAATCAAAGATTATTCAATTGTTTTAAAGAAGGTGGGGCCGAGAAGGAGACTTGGAAAGAGAAAAAAGCAAAAAGCAAATTGTTGGTTGTTTGAAGAAAATAGCGTGGGCCACCATCCATGAAAAGAAAGGAGAGAAGAAACTTTGACCAAAAGAAGAATTAAAAACGTGACCATGTGAGAAAGAAACCAAAAATTCAGCCACCAATATTGACCAAGTCAAAGAGAAAAGAAAGACTAAATTGAAAGAAATTTGCGTGGGCCCATATACAAATCATATTAGATTTCAATTTTTGTTTATTATAAAAACCAGACTTTGCGTGAAGATTAAAAAAAAGTTGCGTGAAGCAGCGCAAGCTGC
This sequence comes from Zanthoxylum bungeanum, assembly GCA_019454045.1. Lineage (NCBI taxonomy): Eukaryota > Viridiplantae > Streptophyta > Magnoliopsida > Sapindales > Rutaceae > Zanthoxylum > Zanthoxylum bungeanum. Next base: position 21,794 of record SKCR01043649.1, read on the forward strand.
GCAAGAATTAGAATAAATTAAAGAAGCTGCGCAAAACAACAGAGTGCCGAGAGTTAAAACGCAGAGGGCAGCAGCCGAGTAGAGAAGAAATATGAGTGTGAAGCCGGGACGCGGAGCCGTGATAATTCAGAGCGATAATTCTCTCCAATCCCAGGCTATTTTTATTTCTTTTATGGAGAACTAATCTCCTAGGCAAAGTTAGGGATGATTTCTTGTACTTGAATTCCTATATTTTTGTTTTTGATTCTTAAGAACCTTTTTGTCATTTAATAAAATTGATGTTTATTATTTTCTATTATCTTTCGATTTAGTAATCCATAAATTATGTTTTGTCAAATCCCATATAGATCCATTCATGCTTCTTCTATGTGTGGTTTGCGAACTTAATTGTGACTGATAAAAGTTGTTTTGCGTGTTGGTCTTCTGCTGCAGTATTGTCTGAGGGTATATTGTCGACGTTAGATAACTCGTAACAATGACTTTTGTGTGCTGTTAACATAGAGAAAATAAACATTAATTACCTTAGAATTTGAATATGTGTAGAATTGAATATCTTTCGGTTGTTGGTTTGGGATGTGAAACCTTCAACTGAGTGATAATAAGAATTAATAACAAAATATAGGAATTTGATGCAAGAGGGATTCCCGACGCTTTGATGCTTTTCTCTGCCGTTATCCTTTATTATCTTTCTATTATTTTAGTTATCTTTACTTTAATTACCAATTTTATCGTTTTATTTATTAAGTTACCGTTAACGTTTTTGTTTGAGTAAATTAGTTCATGTAACATCTTTTGAAAAGTAGGGGTTCATCCCAGATGTAAAATTTCACATCATGGAGGAATTTCTTCCTTTGCTGGTAAGTGATATCCGGTGGTAACTCTCTGCAAGCTAAGTAATTTACATAGTCAGCAAACCAAGGAATTCTTGCAAATACTTCGAAAAGTTGTTCATCTGGGAAAACCTCTTGAATAACTCCCTCACTGGGCTCTTCAGATTCGATTCGAGACAAATTATCAGCCACCACATTCTCGCTCCCCTTCTTGTCTCGTATTTCAAGATCAGATTCTTGCAGTAAAAGTACACATCGTATTAGACGAGGTTTGGCATCCTTCTTTGCAAACAGGTAACGAATGGCTGCATGGTCGGTATAGACAATTCCCTTTGTCCCGATTAGATATGGGCGAAATTTGTCAAATGCAAACACGACCGCCAACATTTCTTTTTCAGTGGTGGTGTAATTTTGCTGAGCACCATCTAATGTTCTGCTTGCGTAGTATATTGCTCTGAAGAGTTTGTCACGCTTCTGGCCCAGGACTGCACCAATTGCATGGTCGCTGGCATCACACATCACAGATCATATATTAGTTGTAACATCCCGCTACCCGAGATGCTACCGGCAGGCGATTGGCTGTCCTACCACCATAAGCCTCTAACTAACTCTCATGTAAGACTCACAACTATGCAATACAATACTGTCTATAGGGCCGAAATATATAATAATGCTGAAATAAGGAACTCAAGTCTTACATAACCGGGGCTTCATGCCCGAAAATGCGTATGAACAAAAACTTTTACAACCTAACTTATACAACACAAAACTCTTTACAACTAAATGACTTAGACTCTTATACGCCCAAGACTTGGTGACTGGCTGACTGCAACTCTGCTATCCGGCTCCTCAAGTTCTGATGCATGTGGTTGACCGATCAAGTCACCAACCTGCAAAACTCAAACACTGTTGGATAGTGAGTCATAAGACTCAGTAAGTAACTATGCTCATTCCTTGAGCGTCAAACACATGCAAAGTCTGAATCATATTTCTGTATTAACCTGGCTGTCTATTTGACCATGCAAATATTTACTGGGTCTGAACTAATTATCTATTTCTTAATCATTTCACAAACATATTACTTTGTTACCAGTACCTTTAACTGATCACACACATACTTAAATCTGTTGCTATTTATATTTTCATACATTTAAAATATACTCAACAAGTTACTATATCCCTATCTATTAAGTCAATTTCCATCACATTTCTGTTGCGCTACTCTGATATCTTTCTACTTTCTTATAAACTCATTACTAATCTAGTTCAGGTAATTATTATAACTTTATTTCTTCCTTTATTTTGAAATATCATCAAATCAGTTATTATTTAACATTCTTTCTATCTCAAACAATCAATACACTATCAAATCATTATAAACCAGTGTTTTACAAATTGATCCTCCTATGTACACATACCACACACACAAAAACTAATCATATATACATATCGATGCAAACATGCCATTATGCATTAATGCCAACTACATGCTCTTCAAATGATATCCAGAATATATGCTTTAATGCATAATTAGAAAATTATACTCTACTCTAGTATACCATGCTTTGAGAAAATACTTTTCTTGGAAACTCTGTATATAAAATATTTTCAATCATGTATACACGAATAAATGTAATTACATCATCACTGCATTACTATTCTCAAAGGATTCCTTCTATGTAAGCATATAAATCATGCATATATCAATCATATATATGCATATAAATATAATGATGCTATCATGCATAAATATCGACTATATACAATTCATCAAATAATTACTAGAATATTGGGATCATATGCATAATTTATAAACTATGTTATACTTTAACACGCCATACTTTTATAAAATACTTCGTGAAAATCTTTACTGAAAAGCTGTTTTCTGAAAAACTATTCTCTGAAATTCTGTCTGAAAATCTCTTAATAAATCTTGTCTTTCTAAAAACATGCTTTTTGGTTTCTGGAAACTGTGTCTAAAATCTGTTTTCTGAAAACTATTTACTAAAATCTGACTTTGGAAACTTTCTTTTTCTAAAAGCTCTTTCTGAAAGCTATAACTGAAAACTAAAAAAACTATTTCTAAATTTATGTTTCTGAAATCTTGTACTGAAAAGCTGAAATCTGAAAACTGAAAACTGAGAACTGAAAACTGCTCTACGTCCAGGAAACCGACTCAACTGGACGTGTCCGGGAATAATCACCGGGTCTCGATGTCCAGGACAATGACTCAACTGGACATCTCTCTACACCCAGGACAACGACTCAACTGGGTGTGCTCTATGCCCAAGAAACCAACTCAACTGGGCATCTCTAAAACCGGTGGTGCCCTACGTCCAGGACAACAACTCAACTAAACGTAGAGCTCTGCACCCAGGACAACGACTCAACTGAGTGTAGCCACCACTAGAACTGGGGGTGCGGATCAATGCTACCGCCTAAGCTCTGAAACCAAGATTTCGGGGATGTGTCAACCCTAGTCTTTCTCAACGTGTGCACACGGACCTCTGTATCCGTCAATTCCAACTTAATCTCAAGTTACATACTGGGGTGAGTTTTTACCTCATGCCCCGAAAAACATGAAAATCATACTTTAAATCTTAAAACGGTAAAAATCATTTTCCGAAAAACCTTTCTTTCAGAAGCATCTGAAACTTTTCTTTAAAACTCTTTAGATCTCAAAAATCATTCTTAATTTCAACTTAATTTCTGAATGTAATAACACACAAATGCATATGCATTTCTTATGCTTTCTTTTAAACTTACCATGCATAGGTTCATGCTTATCTATAATTTAATAACATATGCATTCTATTCTTTCATGCTTTCATTTCTAACTATCTCATGTTCTATATTTTTATATTATCATTATAATTCTCAAAATCAAGGTTCCCTACCATCACCATTCGGTCTTGGCCCTTAACGAACCAAACTTAAAATTTCAACTATCAATTGTATTAACTTTGTAATACTTCTACCAAATATACAAGCACTCAATCTCATGATTATAATATCAAACAAACAAGATAACACTATTTAGAGTTGATTCTTTTGAGACTTGATTCTTTAAAAAGAGTTGTTTATTAAAGGAGTTCTCAAGAAAACTCACGATTTAGAGAAATCCCATAAAATGTTTCAGAGCAAAAGAGACTATTTCTTGAAAATGATTTTGGTTTTAGAACCATGGATTTTTATAAAGAATTTCAGTTTCATTTTGAACTGTCCACTCACTAGGTTGTTTAAACGACCTAACCCCCCCACTCTCAGTATTTTTGTTTTGCAGGATCTCCCAGAGGACAAGCTCGAGAGGACGGATACTGTTGGCAGTCACTTGGGTGTTAAGTCCACCAGATTGAGTCCAGAAGTCAGCATAGTCAATGTCAAGTAAATGTTGCATGACATACATTGCATAGTTTCAGTTTTTGAGTGTGTCAAACATCAGATTTGTAATGTAAAGTACATTTAAGTTCATTATATGGAAACTTGAGATTCATTTCTATGAGTATTATGTTGGTCATTGGACCCTATGCATGAACTTATGTTTGAGATGAGTTTGAACAATTAGATAATTTGAGGCTTAGTCGGATAGTATGACCTATTCCCTGTCGGTAACCTTTTCCAGATTGAGGATGTTACAATATGAAATAGACTGATGATAATGAATGAGATCATAATATATGACAGTCCTGAGTTGCCTTAAAACATACAGTACTATTTGGAGATGTTAATATTGAATGAGATCAGAATATATTGCTTGTTGTATGCATGGTGATGTTTTAATTCCAAAAATGACCACAAGTTTTGTGTGAATTAGAATTATTTGGAGATGTTAATGATTCAGCAATAAATTGACGCAACATTTTAGAAAATGGTTTGAATATAGACCGGGAGACAATCGAATGAGATCAAAATATAAGTGTGGTATTAAGTAATCTTAAATTTTAAGGGTTACTAAAAATATTTTAAAATGGGGTTTGTGAATAAATGAAAAAATATATAAATATAGAAGTCATTTTATATTTTTTAATTTTTAATTTTTTTTTTAGATTTGGCATGTTAAAATTATATCTAATTTTTAGACAGCCAAATAAGACATATTGGAGCTAAATAAGATCATTGTCACTCTCTTATATTGTAATCATTATTCCAGAAAGAAATCTTTAATATCATCCTATTTCTATCATGAAAATAACTAACAATCAATCTTACCTACTACTACTCTTATTATTGATCAGGCTTTTGGTGACGGTGCGGTAGTTCTTGGTGCTGGTGGCATTGGAGCATTCTCCTTGGCTATTTCTGTACAATAGTTTTTGAGCAACGGAGGGAAGAAAGGGTTTAAAGGAAAGAGCAAAGTGAACTAAGGCCAGAATCAATGAAAATGAGAATATAAAACTTGCTTGTCTGTTAACTGTTACATTTAATGCAAAGTGAACTAAGTAGTATCAAACGGCAACAATTAAGCTTTGCCGGCAGTTTCACATCTTCTCGTTTGTTAATAAATTAGTTTTAATTTCGGAAAGTCTTGGATAATCAAATAATTATCAGAGTTGGTGCGATGTAGGAGTTGATGGGAATTTAATTTAATTATCGTATCTTAATTAATTCTGATGGAAAAAATATTGCAAAATTTTTAACAGGATCAGATATCGTTTTAGGGGAATAAAATAAAATACGAGATGTGATAAAAAGATTTTATTATTATTAATTATTTTATTTTTTTGGTTGGGAAAAAAGTTAGTGAATTTTTCAAAAATAAAATAAAAAATTGTTGAGAGCATGTGTTTCTTCTAAGGGATAGATTCATCTCTAATCCACTATAAATATTTATTTTGTATTTATACTGAGCACAAGTTTTTATACTATCCTTCGTAGCACTTTGGACTTTGTAATAATTCTATGTTTTTAGATTAACGTTTATTTTCCCTGAATAATTTATTTTTATTGTTGTAACGACCAGTAGTTTAGTTACTATTACGTTACAACGCGACAATATTGTTGGATGAAGATAACATGGAATAAATTATTTTGAGACTCAAATATGTTTATGAGATGATTTTGGGAACAATCGGTTAATTTCTTGAAGACCCGGGATAAGACTGTACCTAGTTTCCTTTGTACCGCTCATAGTATTTGGTGCATAAATTTTTCGTACAAACTCCGATGTCTATGAATTTTATATACCGTCGGAAGGCTGAGACCAAGACCTACAACTTCCGCGTTAAAAATTTTCCCAAATTGGGATCAGAATCAGGTCAAAAATATAAGTCAAAATTTCGGATGAATATTAATTTCGGGGTCAAAATGAAAATGTCTCAAAATTTCTTCATTTTTCCACATCCTTCTACAACTTTCTTTTATCATTTAGGTCCAATATATAAAGGACCACTATTCACCATTTCCAAAAGGTGAAAAATGAAAAATAGATAGAAAGAAAAAGAGGAAGAAGAAGAAGAAGGAAATGAAGAAAGAAGAAAGGAAGAAAAGAGAGAAAAGAAGAAGAAAGAAAAAGAGAAAGAAGAAAAATGAGGAAAGGAAAAAAAAGAAGAAAGGAAGAAAGTGAGGGAGAAGTATAGAATCTTCACATCCATGAAGCTTAAAGAATGAAAGAAAACAAGGAAAGAGGTAAGAAGACCCACTCAACCCATTTTCTTAATTATAGAGTTTTAAGTTTTGATGATTAAAGTAGGTTAATTGACTTGGTTGTGATAATGGTAGTGTGTATCTTTGACACTAAAAACCATGGAAACCATGATAAATTCCAACTTGTGGGTTTTGAATGGAAATTGTTAAAGTATGTAATTTGGGTTAGAAATTGAATTATTGATAAATTGGGAATTTGATGAATGTTAAATTTAGTTTATGATGATGTATTATGTATTGGTTTGAAGTATGAAAGTGTTGGAATAGAGTAAAGTTGGATAATTTGAGATTGGGATGATCTTGAAGAAGAAAAACAATGTCCTGATTTTCCAGGTCGCGTCGCGACGTGCAGAGGAAAAAATCTGGATAACGTATCAGGTTTGCGTGCGTCGCGACGCGCCAAGACTTGCGTCGTGACGCGAGTTTAAAACATGGCCCAAATAGCTTTAAACCCCCCATTTCCATTCTAACGCGTTAGAGACCACCCTTGGGGTCTCGTATTGGTTTATACACACATCCTATACCAAGATATGATCATTATAAGTCTTGAATATATAACATTTGGATGAATCTTTAAAGTATCGAGGTTATTTTACTACATTGATTCTAATAAAATTCCGATCATTGGTTATCCACAGGAACTACATTCTCCTTCGACCAGAGACCCAGTGCTAGCCAGACTCAATCACAGTGAGTAGACCTCTTTTCCTTAACTGGTTTTATTTATTAAGTTTTGAGTTTTGATATCAGACTTACTTTTATTGCCTTAGGGCGTTAGATTTCTTTTATCACTGTTATTACTTGAAACTTATACTTTATGTTATGTTTTAATAATGTTTTAGATAGACAAGTTTTAAAGCATGATTTTTTGTTTTCGGGGCATGAGGTAAAACCTAACCCCAATATGTAACTTGAGATATAGTTGCAATTGACGGATTGGGTCCGTGTACACTCGTTGAGCAGGACTAGGGTTGACAGATCCATGAAATCCTAGTTTCAGAGCTTGGGAGGTAGCATTGATCCGCAGCCCCAGTTTTAGTTTGTGGTGTGATATGTCCAGTTGAGTTATGGTCCTGGCGTAGAGCACCACCAGTTTCAGAGATGTCCAGTTGAGTTATGGTCCTGGACATAGAGTACCACCAATTCAGAGGCTCCCAGTTGAGTTATGGTCCTGGGAGTAGTATACTATCAGTTTCAGAGACCCGGTTGAGTTGTTCCCGGACACGTCCAGTTGAGTTATGGTCCTGGGCGTAGAGCAGTTTTCAGTTTTCATAGTTTTAGTATACAGATTTCAGAATTTCAGTAAACAGTTTTTAGAAATCAGATTTTAGTAATCAGTTTTCAGAAACTAGATTTTAGAAAACAGTTTCCAGAAACCAGAGATTCAAAGTTGTTTTCAGAAAGTCAAGTTTAATAAAGAGATTTTCAGACTGAGTTTTTAGAGAAAGAGTTTTTAAATGAAAATGCTTTGACACTATAGTTTTGAAATCAAACTTTTATTTCAGTTTTCAGATTTCATCCACTCACTTAGATCGTATAGCGATCTAATCCCCACCCCAGTTTTTGTGTTTTGCAGGACTTTCGGAGGACGAGCTCGGGAGGATGGATACTGATGCAGTCACAGGGTTTTGAGTCCACCAACACAGAGTCATATTGCATGAGAGTCCAGTCAGAGTCAAATTAATGTTCCATGTGTATAGTATGGTATAAGTCATTTTGCGTGTCTATTAATGTTTGTAAAGAAAAGTATTTTTGAGCATACAAATATGAGAAATAAAAGTATTTTATATGATAAGTTTGGGTTTTGGTTCCCATGCACGACATTGCATTTGAATGGTTCTGAATACAGTCGAGAAGTCAGAGGCTAATGGGGTTAGTACTGCTACCCCCATGCCGGTAACATCTCCCAAATCGAAGATGTTACAATTGTCCTCTAAATAATATACAGAAAAAACACAAAATTATATTTTCATCATCAAAATCACTTTATATATATATATATATAATATATATATATAGAATATAGACTATATATTTGAATGAGATAAGAATAATTGACAGTCCTGAGTTGCCCTAAAATTTTAAATGACTTTAAACGAGTTTTTTAAAATTAGACCACGATCGAAAATGATAAACAAATATACATATCATTTTTTATATTTCCCAGGAGTCCCTATGATGACTCATTTCTGTGTGAATTTAATTTTTTTAAAGTTTGTTATACAATAAAAATTGAAATTTTGTTAGATTCAAATCTAAAGTCGCTATGTCATAGCAATTACAATCATAGTTACATTGTCAAATTCGCACATAAACCTCAGTCACAATTTCAATTTCTAACTATCACAATTCGAGTTATAATGATAATTATAAATATTCAATCACATTTTATTTTTATCACAATGTTAGTAAAAAATACTCAATAACAGTGAAGGAAAATATAGCATAAATGGCCAATTATGAACCCAGTGAATGCTTGTAACACCCCGCCAGAGGCAGGATGCTATTGGCAGGAGACATGGTTGACACATCTCCATAAGCCTCTAAATTTACGAAGATCCGGCATGATGTATCCTAAAACCGGACAACCACGATCTCAGTCCAACACCAAAGCGATTCTAAGATAAACATTATATATCAAAATGGGCCTCAGGTCTACACCAACACTTCACAAATATTTCCTAAGGGCTTCATGCCCATATCATCTATAACCACTTAAAGACTCTGCCCACAACATCATAAACAATTAAAACTCTATCTTATTAATACAAACCACGTGCTCAGCACGTTAAATAAAATAGTAAATCAGATATCATAATCTTATAAAACTTTTTCCTAGGACACTTGCGAGGGTGACTGCCACTTGGGTGATCAGCGTCTCGAGCATGACTTTCAAAGTTGTCGTGGTTGACCAATCTGGCCAACCTGCAAAATTAGCAAACTGGTTTGGTGTGAGTTATAAAAACTTAGTAAATAACCATGCTAGTATTACAACAAACAAGTCAAACATAAACTACAAACAAACAAATCAAATATATGAGCAATTTATCAGAATTATTAAGCTGTTACAAGTTTATATTTATTAACTTATTATTGTCCCTTATACTTTACCCATGTCAATTTGTTCACATATACACCAATCTGTTAATCAAATATCCAAAACACAAAAGACATCAGTACGAATACCAAACAAACCTCTCTAACTTTCTTTAATCACGGTAATCTTACGTTAACTTAGCATTCGGGATTCATATGCATTCGCACATACCATAACATGGTTCTCTCATATACATGCAATTTTAATTTCAGAATTCTTCAACATATGCACACACATACACCAATACAACATAACAAACACACTATCAAATCTGATATTCACATCGGTTTTCAAATCATTTATCCACATTACATAACCACACACTGTTCATATATCTTCCGAATTCTGTCATACACATATATGCACTCAGATACACCTATAGACATAGTACAATCAATAAAATAACAAATATAAAAAGCAGTACATCAGAGAAAATATCAGCAAACAATACAAACATATAGCTGGCTTACACATACAATGCTCATACGTGACACATTACCTATTTAAGAATAGGTATAGGATGAATTCCGTCCGAACAGATTCCTAACCAGCTCAACTACTGTACCACAAGAAGATCAACAATAAAACATACATACATCCACACATATCATGGCGTACCTAACTCATTGCACGACTACTCATACACAAGTACATCTATGACAATCACTCTGAACATCATTCAAATACTCATATACATACATATGTTCCTAACATACGAATATACATAACTATAAACTCAAATACTAAATCCTCAACCGACCTCATATCTTTTCTTACCACTTAGACAATTTTAGTTTCAGATTTTCCATATAGCAATCTATGATACATAGACTTATCAATTATACTTATCCATTCATGAAGAACTTAGCTTATACTCATTCTTTATAATAATTAACCAATCCAACATTTACAGCGACAATCGCATGTTCGAGTCAATAACAAACTAATCCACAAAAATGCACACATATATATGCTAATACAAACTCTGAAATCATAACTTATTTCCATTGTCGATCTTTTATGCCAAAATCATACATATCCTATCATCTTAAACAAATGCAAATATGTGTCTTGATGCTTATAAATATACTTATACATACACATACCATTAAGAGTCCCTACACTTACATGCATCCATACAGACACGTAAATATCAAGCTCATCAAATATTCATACATCCATACATATACATACCATTACGGGTCTATGTAGTTACATGCATCAATACATATATTACATGCATACATGCATCATCCTCAAACTACTCACTTCAGATCATAGCAATAACAGAAATCCTTACCTGTGAAGGTAAATTACCTAAATGTACATAATCACGAACTTCTTTCTCGACATTACCTATTAACTATCCTCGTTTTATCCTAAACACTTCAGTCATTTCTATACATATACATATAAATATATATTTATAATCAAAACATAATTCACCAGCTTAAGTTCTCATCGCATGGTTTACTTACCTGGCTTCGCGGGTACTCCAGGTTCTAGTCACATCTGTCAGAACAAATGGCGAAATATTGTCAGAAGTATATTTTACGGAGTTCTCGACTAAACTACGATAAAATTCCAGATCTTTCCCGGACAACCAAATCAAGTCCGTTTTCAATGTTTTCAATTTCAGTAATCTTAAACACCATTACAAACTATTCCAAGCCACCAGTTCACCTATATTCTCGGTTTACGTATTTTTGGAAAATTCTTCCATAACAGTTTCCGCAAAAGCTATAAAAGGGTCTCGAACCCTCTGAACCTTCCCAGATTTATCCAAACATGTTCGTAATATCATAAAAAAACTCAAAATTATCATCAAACCAAAACACATATTTATACGCAAAAACTCACTTTTACCCAAAACTTACATATTCTATTGGATCGAGCAAACTTGTTCCGTTTTCACTCGGATTCTACCAAAAGCACATATTCAATATATTAATACTCAATCAATTCAATTTATATCAATACATAACTCTACAAAGCTACTGGATACATCCGAACATTTAACTATAAACTTGAAATTTATGAATCTTTACCAGGAGGTCTTACCTAGATTTCGAGGCAATATACAGACTCCAAACGATCCCACGAACGCACTGGAATCAACGGAATTCCGATCGGAGTTACGGTTTATCATGAGTCGCTATTCATTTGAATCTTCTTCTCTCGATTCACATGAAACCAAGCGCCGTTTCGCAAAACCGACATTGCAGCCTTTAAGTACTCTTTGAGGGCTTTGATTTGATGGGTGGCTCAGGTTGTGAAACGAAGCGAGGAGCCGGGATCGTGTTGGTTTCTACTATAGTCCCAAGATCATTCAAGCAATGAAAATAATGTGAATACAATAAAGAAATATGGCGGAATCATACTTACAATGAGCGGTTTATGGATGCGTCAAGTTCAAAAATTCTTTTCTCCTTGTCCTTGTTGAAGTCATGACCAAAATGGTCTTTTGTTGAAGATGAACAAGCTCCAAACTTTGTCTTTGATTCCAAGCTTTTGGGATGGTTTCCCTATCACCTTGGATGATTCCTTTGTGTGCTAGCACTCTTGAAGATTTGCAACAAATCTTCTTCTTCCTCTTTGCAACTCACGACAATGAAGAAAAATTGGGAGAGAAAATTGCTTCAAAGTGGCGTGAATGATGAGAGAGTGGAGTGAGTGTGTTGACTTGTTTAATTTGATTTCAAAAATAAAATAAATGATTACCAAAGTTTTGGTAAAAGTCTTACACAAGCCATCAAGTTTGAGTGTTGAACACTCCACCATCATTCCATCACCTAAAACCATCACTAAAAAGTAAAAAGGTTGACAAGTGATGTGACATGATGTGACTTATGGGCCCCACTTGATTCAAAATGCGAGTGGGCCCGCAAACACTCCCGGGCTCGGGTTCGCTAATTCTGAATTAACGAACTTTTCCGTTGCGACGTAATTAAATCAAATTTAATAAAATAATTATGCCAAGCAAATTATTATTCACGTCGCCTTGCGAATTAATTCTAAATTAACTCATTTGCCCGAATTAAAATCTAATTTTATTCCGCGTCGAAATCTAATTTCGCTTAATATATCGAATATATTATTTTATCGATTAATTCCAAATTAATCATTTTCTCCCTTCAAATAGTATTTTATCCTAGATAAAATCTCTCCGTAATTAATCTCAGATTAATTATGTTCAAATCATACGTCATCGGTGAATCTTCGGGAAGCGACCCATGAGATCCCCGGATATGTTGGCAGTAAATCCGGTCATCGGACTATCCGAACACGTACGTACTTAGTACTACGTTTTTACCGATTTACGAGACATGGTTGGCTTCTAGCAAAGCACTGTGCCTACCCAATTCTCCAGAAATATTCTTAATGGAATATATAATCTATATCAGGCGTAGTATTGCGTATTGCGATCCAGTATCAATGGTCACATGCAAGGCCTGTGACTGGAATAGTGTCTTCCCCGTACGAAGCATATATCGGATTACAAGCAACTAGTCTCTTTAATCGGATAATCATGACCATGTCATATTATCCCGATGGTTGCAACCAATTTAGGGTACCAGTTCTGTATCCCTGCGTGATCATCATCTCCATATGACTGAAGTGATACTTCCTTCTTGACATCACACCCAATACACTACGATTCTCAATAAACCCAGAAGAGGCGTACACAGAACCTGTTAAAGTCCTGGATGACCAAAACCAAAGCGTATTTATTGTCGCAAGTACTAGCGATGTAAGTCTCAGGTTAAGACCAAATACACATACCATGGTGCGGATTCCCATAGACACATAGTCATACTACCAATGGGTTTCTGCGGGGTCTATCCAGAGCGAAGCTGTTTCCGTACCATAGGTAAACACAACCTCCTATCACACTTGCATAAGTATCCAATACTTAAATATATGAGAACTATGCTGTTACGCTTCCATAACACGCACAAGTGCAATACTAGTCTATTCCACATTATCAATGTCCAAGTCTCGATAATACTACGACTAGGTATTTAATGATTAAACCTTTATGGATTGATATTGTCTTGTATCTTATAATCCGGAACTAATCATAGGGACTTTTATCATTTATATATATATACGTAATCAAATTACAAAATGATAAAATACAATTTCATTGCCTACATAATTAATTTGTACAAAAACCACAATGTCTTTTACAAATAGTGACGTTATGGTCATAATTATTTAATAGATCGAACAACCCATTCACGCACCTAAACCACCTTAGTTTTGCCAGATTCCGGCGTCCCTTGGCTGGCCACTGGCAGCTGGAGGGTGGGGGCGAGCAGACGGTCCTTTCTGTGGTGGTGTGCCGGCCGGCGGTGGCCGGAGCGTGGTCGGCATGAGCATAAGATGGTAGCTTTGATTTTCTGGTGGAAGGGGGCGAGTAGAAAAGGTGTGACACTATGCTCTTTTTGGAAATTTCAAGAAACTTGGGTATTTATAATGAAGTTTCGGGGATTTACGTTTAGGCCCCCGAAAATTACTTCTAGATCCTTCCAATGGATCTTCATGGAAATTTATATTTTTGAAGCCTTCTGATACAAATTTCGGAAAGTATTCAACACAAAAGTTGTTCGTCTGGGAAAAACGAGTCTAATGGTTCAGGAATCAACTCAATCGGAGTTTTTTTGAAAGTTTTCTAGTCAAAACAAGAATCTTTTACGCGTATAATGATAAAATCGGAAATCGCGTAACCGGTTCTCGGAACCACTCATTTTCAAACGCGATGAAACTTCACTTAAAATAATTCTCACCTATTTTCCAACACATAATGTCGAATTTTCGAACACCATCCCTTTCCAAATCCTTATCTTTAATTCGGAAACATTCCAACAGTGTGTTTTGTGCTGCGTATTAGCCTCCCTCTTAAGTCTTGGACGAACTAATGTATTTATATTGGAGCCTTGGTGTCATTGGGTATCTTAAAAACCCTAAAAAATTAAATTCTGGAACGCTTGTGAGGTGGTGCGTATGGCGCCGCGGCTCCAAAGTCTCAGCTTTTTGTATGGAACTCGTAAGCTTGCATGCGCCACGACGCTTGTCAATTGGTTGCGGCACCAATCATTCGGGCATTTGTATGGAGCTTGTGAGGCGCCGCAGCGTCTGGTGATTGGCGCCACGGCGCTAGTGCAATTTTTCTACTTGTGCTCGCGTCTCGCGTTCTGTGCTCCCGTGTGCGTCCGATTCTTCCGAAAATTCCCAAAACACTCGTATTTACTCCATTATTGATGTTTTAATACTTCCTATAAATAAGACAAGAAATAATCTAAAAATACATTAAATGACTCGAAACATAACAAAATAATAGGCTAAGAATGCTGAAATAAGTGGGTATAAACCACACTTATCAAACACCCCCAAACTTAAGATTTTGCTAGTCCCGAGCAAAAGACTAAATAAAAACTAATACAAATAAACAAATAAAAATAACTAAATTAACTAAGCCACTTTCGTAGGGATCACGATTGCATTTAGCGTATGCAACAAGCCTTTAAACCTCTAGGCGTCCCTAGTGGACGAGTTACAGTCTCGTGAGGGCTTACACAGAGGACGACACCCATAAACGTCATTCACGCACAATCATTGCAAAAATATAAAACAATATAAAAGCATCTAAAATAATCCAATAGTTATGCATAAAAATTGTCCTCAAAGAGCTTATCAATGAAATCAGAGACTTTCAAAGTACTCCCTTATTAATGTTTTAATGCTTCCTACAAATAAGACATGAAAGAGTCTAAAAATACATTGAATGAAAACATAAAAAAATAATAGGCTAAGAATGCCGGAATAA
>SKCR01043650.1:0-37006 GCA_019454045.1 Zanthoxylum bungeanum
ATAAAAATACATAATTAAAATGCTAAAAAATAAATACAAACAAGATGCAATCCTCAAATTCCTATTAGAAACCTAAGGAAAGAATGAAAATCAAAATATGAAATAAGGCTGAATTTATAGACAAATGTTATGCCTGCGCATCGCGACTCGCAAAGGTCTGCGTGTCACGACGCCTGATGTGGCAACGCGGCTGAACACGACTTCTTCTGTTAACTGCTGACATGGCATGCGTAATCCCTCAATTCAATGACATGATGACACGTGACACGCGGTTTATTCGGTCCAATGATATGTTGACACGGGGCGGAAGGTGATTGGCTACCGGTGACATGGCTGACACGTGGCAGTTGACTCGGTATGCGGCTGACGTAGATGACACGTGGCATGCGATTGACAAGGTCCAATTGGATGATGACACGTGGCACGCGTATTGTCGGTAATATGTGATGATGACACGTGGCTCGACATATTTTAGCGGCTGATGTGATGTCGACACGTGGTAGGCGCACGTTAGCAAAGGTGCATGATAACAGACTTCTCTGATTTTGACACGTGTCTGGCGCATTTTAGTAATACTCGGCGTATGATAGTGGTCGCGACGCCCAAATTACCATTTTGCCATTTTGTCCATTTTTTACTGTTTTGACCCAGATTTGATTCCATTGTTTCCCAAATTTTATTTATCTGCAAAACAACACAAAACACATCAAAACGTTCATAAAACCCGAGAAACTATACAAAATATTAGGTCAAATGAGCGGTAATATGTGATATATTTTCCGCTCATCAATGAACTTCTTTGAACTGACATCTTCAATCTTATATTTATTCTCCAGATATTCCCATAGATCCTTGGCAGTCTTATAAGATTTGTACACATCATACAAAGAATCATCAAGGTTATTCAGAATATAATTCCTACATAAAATCTCACCGTGTTTCCATGCATCAATTGCATTGAGTTTTTCCGCATGAATATCATCTCTCTATGCCGCTTGACATTCTTCATTGACGACATGTGTAAGGTTCAATGTTGTTAGATAAAACAATATTTTCTATTGCCATCGTTTAAAATCCAGTCATTTGTACTTGTCTGGTTTCTCAACATGAGACTTCACAACATTCACAGATTGTTTCATAATTTCTACTATAGATTGTTAGAGAACAATTAACGAATGCAATAAGATATATTATTGAAACAAAAACTTACAAATAAAATAGAAACTTATAACACAAGTAAATAAAATATCAACTAACAAATCGAAATTGAATACTACAATATATGTAATTCAAAATAATAAATAAACTAACTTGTATAGATTGAGGCTAGCACACATGCTATGTCCTATAGCAGAAATTCACCCTTACTCTTGTGCTTGTAGTTCGTTGGACGTCTGCCACCAGGATTCAACAGTCCGCAAGTCGAAACTCTACACTAAATAATTCGACCCCTGACGAATTTACTTGATGTTTTTATTTTCTATGATCTTAAGGATTTTTGGTATTTTTATATCTATGGAACTTTGCAATATTGTTCTATATAAAGACACCAATCTCGAAAAAAGGAAATGCAGTTGATGATCAAGTGTTGCAAACGTTAGTTTATCTGAAGAGTTGTATTGATCAAACACAATCTTCTGATTTAAACTTAATAAAAAAATATTTTTAAGAAAGACAATTAATGAATCCCAAAAGCCCCAAGGCCCAAGGCCCATTTTTGACGAAATAATGGATGTTTAATTTGATTTAATAATACATTACTAACAACATATATGACTGTTTGTTCTTACAAAATATAACTGAACAACAGTAAATTACAAGTACAGCGAAATGAAATTTAAATACGCAACAAGTAAAAGATACAACTAATAACAGTGGACAACAATAGAAGGGATTTCGAGTCATGTGCAACCAAGTCTCCTTAAAATAATTTTGCCTTTTAACGGTGGTGCTTAGGATATTACAGGAAACTATTTCATAGGATGAAACAGAATCGTGGTAATTTTAGAGCACTTCCAAATAACACACAGAGCGAATAGATTTGTGCATGAACTTAATCAAAATAAAATGAAATCTGCTCTTGGAGCACTCGGTTGGTGCTCGGCTACAAATTCTATAACCATTGGGAATTAAATTTACCATTAATTTATGTATTGAATATCACATTCAATAAGAATATCATGGCTAAAGTTGTTATAGAACATGAAAAACCACCAAAAATAAAGGAAAAAATAGAAAAACCCAAACTAACGCAAGTCTATCTCGATTTGGGCTACATTCGTGTACACAGGTTGTGCGGGCGTACATTGATTTAAGGTGGACCAACCTCTGTTAGCGACATATTCTCAAGATAAATTTTGATGATGCAACACTAGAAGTCTTTGACGCATATTAGTGGGACATTACAAAAAGATGTCGAAGTAATTATTGATGAAGAGCTAAAATGAGCTACAAGATGATCAAGAGAGAAAATATGATAAATAGCCAAAAAGAGGATGAAAAAGCCAAAGCAAGAGTAAAGCAAGATGAAGATTAAGATGATGATTAAGAGCTAAAACTAATTGTAAGTGAGTTTATTCAAATATTTTAAAGCTCTAAGGAATCATACATTTTGCATCACTTGCATTTAAAATGGCTTAGAATGATTAAAGAATCATTTGTATTTTATTTGCATCAAAATGAATTTCAATGCACAAATGCATCGGAAAATGGTTTTGTAAAATTAGAAAATGGTTGAATTAAATTTCAAATGATATACCGTTAGATAGATATGTGTCTCTAGTTTGCTACGGTTTAAACGGAACACAATTTCGATATATATAATTTTTGTTAGAGCCATATTACTACAATATGTTCAAATGTGTGTTTTCTGCAGACCTGTTTCTTGATGTCAGTTCGTCATACTGGTACTGTAGACTGACATACCGGCCTCAGAATAGAAAAAACGATCATATTCAGTTTTAAGCCTATAAATTAAAGCTTGGTTTCATTTTTGCAAAAAGGAACATTTTGGGAAAAATAAATTCAAAGCAAAAATCAATTTCATACATCTTTTGATTACAAAAAAAAGCTTCAAACACTTTCAAATAGAGTTTTTCAAATCTTCTATATCTTACACTCCCTACATTTGAAAAACCCCATACTTCATCTTCATCTTCATATTAGTGAGCTTTGATATATTTGAGTGAGAAACTCACATCTCACATCTTTTTTATCTTTTGTGAGTGCCCAAGTGAATTGTAAAACTTTCATTTTCAAACACTTAAGGTTGTGAAATCCTTTTGTGAGTGGGTATATTCAAAAAGATGATTTGTAAAGGTTTGTGAGTAGGCCTATTGAGAAAAATCATTATAAGAGGTTTGAAGTGAACCTAGTGAACAAAACTCTTGGTTGCGGGTGAGTCATAGAAAACTCGATGTAAGTTGTTAATCAATTAAGTGGAAATCTTCAAGCGCGGCTTGAGGGAGTGGACGTAGGCATTATTGGCCGAACCACTATAAATCACCGGTGTCAATTTCTCTATCCATAAACTCTTTACTTATTGCAAGTTTATTTCATATATGCTTATTGTTTAGAAACTTGCATTAGGTGATATATTGTAATTGAGAAATTGATTAATAAGCTTAATCGGTAAAACTACAAGCTTAGTACCATAAAATCGACAAGAATTTTTATTTCCGCATATTTAGGCCATCACCCAATTCACCCTCATCTTGAGTATATAGAGTTGTGCTTGTTATGTGCTTGTAGATAATTTCAACCTTGTGTCAGGCTATGATTTGCACCCCCAACAAGCACGCATGTAGAGAGCTATCCATAGGTTCTTACGAACTCATAATCTCACACACACATATATAAGCTCTTATAAGATTACTTAGATTTTAGATGTGAGATTACCTTTTTTTTTCCCTTCTTAATGGATGTAATTTGTGAGATAAATTCGCATTCACTCGAGTATCATTTTGAGCGTATCTATATATCATTTCGAAGTATTCACGGGAGAGAATCCGAATAACTCATAAACTCATCATTTTCATAAATGGATCCAACTTAAAATTATACCTCAAAATAGATAAAAATGCTATTGTTTAAAGCTTATTTTCCAACAATAATTTCAATTATTGGTACATTTGATGGAAAAAAAAAAAACTTTTTATCCTTTACATGGAAAAATAATACTTCCATCAAGAGTCAAGACCTTTCATAGCCTTATGGCTTGTACAATGAAAAAGCCATTTTATTTTAATAATCTCTTTCAATTTTCTTCCTGGCTGCCAAACATGAATTATACAAGAGGGTAGCACTTAGCAGTGAAGGGTTTAAAAGTAGGCCCTCATTGCTACTTCCTATTTAAAAAACATAGAGTGAAAATTATATTTAATATGACGCGATCAGTCGCGTATCGATAACCGATTCATGATAATAAAATTTAATTTTCATAAAAAATAGTAGATATTATTTATTTTGACATTACCAAAATAAAATTATATTATTAATAAATTAGACTTTTCATTAATTTATAAAATATTTATTTTAATACATTTTTGGGTTGTGTTACTCCTGCACCACTGGTGGCAATAATGTAATTTTCTTGCTTCAGAGGGGCAGAAGATAAAAGCCACACATTTTCCTGGATTGGTTGACGTCATCACGATGGCCTAGTATAGAATCTTTCCAGATCAGTGACGTAAAGAGTTTGGAATCTAGTGCAACTCTGTACAGATGTTGAGCTCATCAGAGTCGTAAGATATCATCCAATTTCTGGGCCAAACAAATCAACATCTTTGACTTTGTCAACAATGTGGAATTACAAGAAACCCAACACATGTAAAAGACGACGAAGAAAGAAGAGAAAGTTCCATCAACCCTCCTTATAGAGAAAGAGTGTCATAAAAACTCATAATTGACCGACGACTAAACCACACGTGCTTTGAATTTATTCTTTTTTTCTTCTTCTATTTCCTCCTCCCTCCTCCTCCTCCTTTTTTTTTTTTTTTTTTAATTGTCATTGTTTTTGCTTTTTAATATTTTTTGAAAAGTATACAATTAATTATACATTTATATCGAAAAAACATATACATTATAATAAGTGATTATAAGTTTTTAGGGATAATGACTTTAGGAGCCTTATAAGTTATGTAATTTTTACATTTTACATTTAAAAGTATTTTTTTAAAAAAATTATTTGATATTATAAGTGAGTAAGTATCATTTCATTAGTCTTATTCCGTTAACTCTAACAGAAACTGCTGATGTGGCTTAACATATTAGAATTGAATTGTAAAAGGAAATTTATTTTAAAACTTGATTGTAAAAACACAAAAAATATAAGAGTGAAACTTGATTGTAAACATTCATATCTTTCAACTTCTTTATTTTTGCTATGATTTCTCCTTTTTGCTACTTGGGTTCAATTAGAGGTTCGTACTCTTGTCTTATTCAAGTTTTCCTACTGGTTTTACTGGTTAAAATTTTAACAAGGCCGATAAAATTTACTCCTCTTCTTAGGTTAATCCTACTGTTAGTTCTCATTTCTTGTACTAAACTCTTAATTATTTTTATTAATAATATTTTTTAGATAGTGCTTTTAACATATGATTTGGAAAGGTCTTGAATGCCAACATAATTGGAATGCAAGATTTTTCTGTGATACTTTACTCATTGATGAGATCATTTTAAAAAAAATTTGCCAAAACCAACCTATAAATTAGGATTTTTCTTCTAGTTATTTATTAGTTTATAAGATTTTTCTCCTACTTATATATGAACTATATTGAAATTATTTGGGCCATCCCATCAAGAGAATTTGATAAGGCAATTAAGAAGATTGACCAGAAAGATTAGTAGAGGTAAGAAAGAATTTAGATCAGTACGAGTTAAATCAGTGGAACAATTTATCAAGGATGGTAGGCGCTGGAAGTAGCCAGTATCGAACTCCTGTAGCGTATTGTAGAAAGACATCTCAGGGATCTAGTGGTTATAAACGCACATATAGAAATCGTGGGTCATATCGTCCCGCACGTTTTACTTATGCACGTAGACGATATATTCAGAATATTCCTCGATATATTAAAAGGAATAGAGGTGGGCCGCGAAAATTACAATTATATGACGAACAATTGAGAGATGTTGTGTTTACTAATAGTGGTGCGTCTAGGTTAATAAATGGTATTGAATTGGGTAATAAAAAGTGCGATCGTCAGTCAGATAAGATTGTTGTTAAAGGTATCAGGTTAATTGGTAATGTTCAGTTAGGATCTGATGCTAAGGAGGACCCTATTGTGCATCATGTGTTATTTTTTATTGTTAGTGATAATGCACCTGTGGACACCGTACCCCTTCCAGACAAGATATTTATTGGTGTTGGTGAAGGTAATCCAGAGACTTGGATTGTTGATCCTGAACAATGGGATCGTTTTAGGATTTTGAAAAAGTTGAAGTTTAGGTTAAGTGGTGCTATTGATAATGAACAAGTTAGACATGGGTTAGAAACAATTGATCATTTTATACTAGTTAGTGTGTGGATCGATTACAAAGATACGTTGTTTGGGAATGTTGGTAGTATTCAAAAGGGTGCCATATATTTAATTACAGCCACTGTTAGTGGTAAAGCGTGTAAATATACTTTGAGAAGTCAGATGTACTTTAAAACAGTTAATGACAATGTTATTTATTATATTGTGGGACAGTTTAGCAGTGTTCATTTCTTTCACATTCTACAATGGAATGATTTTTTTTTTATTGTTTAGGTTAATGGACGTAGACGATATAAAAACTGGTGTTGTTGAGGGGGTTTACTCGAGTGATTACAGTTCTATAGAACTTGCATTACCTAATT
Organism: Zanthoxylum bungeanum; assembly: GCA_019454045.1. Taxonomy (NCBI): domain Eukaryota; kingdom Viridiplantae; phylum Streptophyta; class Magnoliopsida; order Sapindales; family Rutaceae; genus Zanthoxylum; species Zanthoxylum bungeanum. The sequence goes on from SKCR01043650.1 coordinate 6,839, forward strand.
TATTCGCGCAATTGAAATTGAGATATGGTAACAAGAGTATTAAAGTTGATAAGATTATGATAAAGCATTCACCGTTGTGTGCTCCTAATGCATGTGGGATGGTTAGGGTAAATATTTACGATCGTCGTTTGGATGGGAATGATTCCCTGCAAGCGTATTTCATTTTCCCAGTTGACTGTCAGTGTGAGTTGATTTATTACGGTAATGGGTATTGTTCTGTAAATGATAAACACGCACCTTGGGTTGTGAAGTATCGTTTGGAGGATTCGAACATAAAACGAGGGGTGACTTATTGTAAAATGAAAGGATATTTAAAGTATTCAACTAGTGAAATGCCTGAAGATAGTGCCATGAGACCCCCCATAATACAAGTCTTATCTAAGAAATACACGACTGAAAACGTCGATGTATGGCATTGTGCTCCTAGTAAAATTGTTCCTATAATCACGAGGTCTTTATCGTTGGTGAATCCTGAACGTCGAAGGGATACATTATTAGGTGGATTCGGAGAAAGCGCTTCGGTTATAGAAGAACGAAGAGGTCGTTTAAGTGTATCTGATCATGAATTATTCAAGTCACGAGGTGAAATTGATCCGAGGCCATCAGTGTCAGAGCGTATTTCATCCAAAACATATACGATGATGTTTTGTGACTTGTGATTGTGAAACAGACCAATGGATTTATGTGTTTCCCAACAATACTCAATTATATGATCCCAATTCATTTGGGTAGGGTTTTCAAAATCTTGAATGCACATTACACACAGCAGTTGGATGCCATAAAAAAAAAATTAAATAAATAAAATGCTAAAGCCCTATCACTCTCACTCTCACTCTCACTCTCTCTTGATTTTCTGCGCCAAGAGATCATATAAATTTAAGTAGGTTTTGGTCTTTAAAACTTCAATAAATTTGCAATATGATATTATAGTGCATGTGAGTCCAAATTAATTGGAGCATTTAATCTTTTCATGTTGTGTATTTACCACAAGCACGTTTGCATTCAGTGACTGCTGTTTATGGCATTTCTAGCTTTGTGCAATGCAACTTAAAATAATCACTTCTGCAAAAATAGCTAGAGTGGAGCCATATGTTACAATGATGCTACTCTTTTTTTTTTTTTTAAATGTTGAAAATTCCGCCGTCAAATCATCCATTCCGGACTTAATTGAAGCAGGTAAAATTTCTGATTGTCTCAAGCTCTTACAAGAAACACACTCTCTGGATTCGAACTCAGATTCTCAATGTGAAATCATGAGCTCTACACCACCAAATCACGCCTCTTTGAATTACTTTACAAGAGACGCACTCAATGATTCTACTCTCTTAAAGCGTGTTTGGGATTACTTTATATTGTGAAACAATCACTTATTTGATAATTTAGTACCCAAAATGTGTTTGATAAACATATTTTAAAAGTGAGATTCTCAATTAATCAATTTGTGTATTGTGTTAAAAGCTAGTTAGGGTAACTTTTGAAAGTCAGATTTTTTGAGAATTAATTTTTGTAATGAGAGATATTAAATTTGTCTTCATCTTAACAACATTCTTACATAGATACCGCTAACAATATTTATATAATTGACATTTGTTAACCTTTTTTTTTTCCTTTTGAATCGCCGGAAATCCCGCTGCCAAATTATCCGTTCCGGGCTTAAGCGGAGAAGGTAAAACTCCCGACTGTCCCAAGTTCTTACAAGAAATATACTCTCTGGATTCGAACTCAATACCTTAAGGTGAGATCCTGAACCTTACACTATCAAATCACGTCCCTTGAAACGACATTTGTTAACCACTACTGATCAATGACTGGTCTTGACCAGAAGTTGACCGATATTGATTGACTCTTAACCAGGCTTCACCAGCCATTGAGCGGGGTTGATCAGCCATTGACAAACATTGACGACGTTGAGCAGCTATGATCGGCCATTGGTCGATTGTTGATCAACTTTGAACGGACATTAACCCACACATTTTAAACATTTTAAATTATTATGCAGTAAATATAAGATAAATGAAAATGAATTATTTAAATAATATGCCTAAACAGAAAAATAATTTATAAGTTTAATTTGGTAATTTTACATATGTATGATGTGTAAAGTTAATTTACCAAACATATTTACTAATTATTTTATAAGTGATTTTTACAAAATCTAAATTTAGTTAATTTACCAAACATATTTACTAATTATTTTATAAGTGATTTTTACAAAATCTAAATTTACTCTTAATTAACATCTTTAAGAGTGTGTTGTGGGAGGTTTTGGAGGGGAGGGGAGGGGAGGAGAGTGATTATTTTAAATTATGTTTGTTTGGTTCAATTTTTTTAAAGGGAGTGGAGGGGAGGAGGGGGGACAAAATCCCTCGTAAGTCAATTTTAACTCCCCTCCAAAAGTGGGGGGTTTTGGAGGGGAGAGAAAGTGATCAATTAAAATTTTAAATGCATTGACTAAATTATCCATACTTATACATTAAAATCTCAAATTGTCTTAATTACAATTCCCTCTTGTATTTGCTTCACCATTCAAACCTAGCTACTGGTTTGATGCTGTTTTAATTTTATTTTTAATAACACGTATTATGTAGAGCTTTTAATTTTAATTTTATTCTTTATTTAATTCAAAGATAATATAAGCTTATATTGTTTTAATTTTATTTATAAAAGGCTACAAGGAAAAAATAGTAAATTAGTTTAAAAATATCTCTCATTCATTCTTGAACCAAACATATATCTAATTAAAAATCATCTCCTCCCCTCTCATCCCCTCCTTTGAACAAAACATATATTTAATTAAAATACCTCCCCTCCCCTCCCCTCCCCTCTCATCCATTAAAATCCCTCCCCTTCGTTGAATCAAACAGACCCTGAAAAAAAAAATTATGTAGAAATTATTTATTTCAAAATCTATATTATGAGGTGATTATTTAATAAGTAATGCAATCCCAAACATACCATTAATTCACTAAACAATTCTTTGAAGAAAAAAACGACCATCAACATGCAGTCTGCAAATCTATGAAAAGATTATATCAATTTTATTCCAAACAAATTGGTACGAACAGAAAAGAAAAGACGATTAAGATATGGGAATAGACAAAAATATAGAAAAAAGAAAAGTGAATAAATATTTCGTAAAGCAACAAAAGAATAACAGAAGATCCATCAGAATTGCAGTCTGCAGAGTTGTTATTTAAGTAGAAGGTGTCTGGTTTCAACGTGGTTTCCATAAATTAACAAGCGTGCAGTACACATCTGCAGTGGTAGAGAAAATCTCCCACCTCGACTCTTAATAATTAAATAAATTTAAAATATAAAATTTGGACATTCTGAACACTTGCTCATAAATTTCAATAGAGATGTCATGCATAGGGATGGCAATTTTACCCGCCTACCCGCAAACCCGCAAAAACCCGCCCGCAATGGGTAGGGTTTGGTAAATATATTAGTGGGTATGGTGCGGGTTTGGTATTTGAAAATAGAACCCGCTGCGGGTGCGGTGCGGGTTTGGTATTTTAGTAAAATATGCGGGTACCCGCAACGGGTACCCGCATACCCGCAAAAAGAAATTTTTTAATTAATCTCATGAGTAATGACTCACGTAATTGTATCCATAATCATTTTAATAATAAAAAATAAATAAATGAGATGATAGAAACTAGAAAGAAGCAAAATGTTATGGGCCTATGGCCTATGGCCCGTGAGTCACTGGCTCACTGCCAGTGCTGTGCGCCTGTGCCTCATTCCTCATTTAAATTCAACAAATAAAATTTACAAAACCCTAGCCGCAGCAACAAAAGCATCACTGCCTCACTGGTCCTCCACTCCTCCTCAGTCTCCTCACGAGTCACGGGCCACTGCCACTGGTCCATAGAAAATGTTACTGATCTGTTATTGGTCCATAGAAAATAAATTTTTGTCCTCTATTTTTATTTATTTATTTATTGTTTGTTATTTGTTATTATCATTGATGGGTTGATGATGAATCAACGAAAGAATCCTGAGATGACCAAACCCGCAAAAAATAGTTCTTAAATACAAACTCGCTAGAATCCTGAGATGACCAAACCCGCAAAAAATCCGTTGGGTACCAATGCGGGTTTGGTAGTTTGTTCACATATGCGGGTGCGGGTTTGGTAATGAAAATTAAAACCCGCAGCGGGTATGGTGCGGGTTTGGTAATTTGTTCACATATGCGGGTGCGGGTTTGGTAATGGCAAACCCGCACCAAATCCTACCCGCTGCCATCCCTAGTCATGCATTAAATGTTAATGTTAAGTTTGCATGTCTGAATATGGTACCCACACCATGTAGACTTGTTTGTTTTATTATATTATTGCCTTGGTCTTGTTGCCTTGCTTCTGTCATTTTAATTTCCCACTACAAAAAATAAGGCATTTAGCGTTGAAAAAAATCGACGTCAAAAGTCAAATGTTCGATGCCAACAGTAAATAGCGTGGACACATTTCAATGCCAAACTTAGACGCTAAAATATGGACGAGAACGACAATTAGCGCTGAAATAGGGATTAGCGATGCTAAAACCTCTTACTTGACGTCCAAATTATTTCGACGAAAATAAAGAATTCCTGACGCTATAGTTCATATATTAAGACGAAATTTATGATATTTGTATACTTTTAGCGTTGAACATTTAACTTTTAGCGTCGCTAGATTCGACGCTAAAATAATAAAAAATATATATTTTTTAACTTTTAGCGCTAAAAGTATATAAATAATATTTTTATTTATTTTAGCGTAGCATACATTCGACGCTAAAAGTTTAAAAATATTTTTAAAAAAAAATTATTATTTTACATAAATTTGCTCTCAAATATTCAATTTAATATTTTAAAAAATATTATTATTTCAAAAAAAAATTACCGATTAATAGCACAATTATGAAATATTCTAATAATTATTTTATTATTATAATGAAAATTTATAAAAAAAAAAATACATAGTATATTAAAAACTATCTGTTCTGAATGTTTATACAAATGGAAAGAAAATTTATTACTGCTGTGATGGGGGAGCGCTCGAGCCCGATGCATCCCGACCTAGTAAGGCCTCTAACATCTCCCGTAAAGCCCGTATCTGCTAGTCGAAACTACTCCAACTTCTTTTCGTGGTCCACCTTGACCTGTAGTAGCTCCTCCTGAGTCTTCTTCAGCTCGTCTTGGGCGGTGGCTAGCTGGTCTCGAAGGCACGAGTCAGTGTCCGAAGAAACAGTAGTGCGTGCAGTTGACGTCGGCTTCTTACGAGTGCCAAGGACGACGTTGTACGCTGTCTGGTTCTTGAAAACCAATTGCGACAACTGCTCATCTGGTATCAGGTCGAACCCTGTCTCATGAGTTTGATGTTGGAGTTCCACCATTTCGTTCTGTTTAAAAAAAAATTTAAGTTAATGTTAGAATTTGAAAAAAAAAAATCAATTTAAAATAATAATCAATTTAATTTAAAAACTTAAACTTACATAGCGGCCTTCAGCTTCTTCATTGATCCATTTTTTATTCCCATTGTAGTGCGTCACTCGAAAAAAATCTGGAAATGATTGCATCTCAACTGTGCTACTCTACTAAAAATATAAAATAATTATACTATTATTCCACATTAGTAAAAATAATGAACTGTTAAATTTCAGGTTAGTATATATTACAACTTTTAGCGTCGTTTTTAATATTCGACGTTAAAAGTGCACAATTTGGCGTCAAATATTATTTTCGATGCTAAAATATTGACATTTGGCGTCGAATATTATTTGCGACGCTAAAAGTGGTTATTAGCATCGAAAATTATTTGGACGTTAAAAGTGCATTTTCTTGTAGTGTCCCCTGACCCATGTGAAATTCAACACTATATATATATTTTTTTTGAATGAAAATTTCACCGTCAAATCATCACTTTCAAGTTTTAGCCGAGTAGGTAAAATCCTAACTGTCCCAGACTCTTACAAGAAACGCATTCTGTGGACCATAACCTCAAAGTGAGATCTTAAACCCTACACCACCAAATCAGGCCACCATACAAACAAAGCTTCCATGTTTCTTTGATTTCGTTACCTTTTATATATTATTTTGAATGTTTCATTTAGAAACTATATCTTACATTTGATCTAATTAGAGGCCAATATTTTTTTTTTTTTTTTTAATTTTCCCATTAAATTTACCGATTAAAGTTTTAACGAGGCTGATATTTTTTAGTCTTTTCTTCTAGGCTAAATCTTAATCTTTTCTCTAGCTTTTGTGATGTATTTTACTCAACTATTTATTTTTAATAATATTACTGTCATAATGAGTTTGCTATCTGATAAAGTCTTGGAAGATTTTGTTCCTTTCTTTCTCGTCGTTGAAGCTATTCGTAAATTTTATTTTTTAACCATGCTTCGACAAGAAGTAGGTGGTTTGAACATCTTATATAGGTGGGAAGGAGAGTTAAATTTAATTTAATTTCTTAAAAAAGAAATGAAAGTCACAAAATGCTTTGTATTTAAGAGGCCAAAAAGTAATTCTCCATATACAATAACCACACAAACAACCTATGAAATGCTATTAGCTTGACTTTTAATGATGGAACCCATGTTGTATATATGTTTTTGTGTATAAGCTATTCTATCATTTTAAATCGCAATAATATTATACGATTTCTCACGTGATGAAAATTGAAAATTGTTAGATGCTACCACATGCATGACCCCTAATTTAATTTATAGGTATATATGGTGATCGATAAAATTATGCTATGCACAATTTGATTCATTTAATAGCTTCCAATATATGTAACCAATGCAGTGAACTAGGCTTGCTCCATTAAGGAATCACTCACCCTCACTAACGATAAATTAGTCCAATCAGAATTTAAAATCATTTTTATATTTTAAAACCATTCACCACATCTAACATAATATTATGATAAAAAAAAATTGAGGTCTTTAGCCATTATTATATATTGTAGTAAAAAAATAAATAATTGAGATATAGGTTCCACCCACAAGTTTAAGTAAAGCTTGTATCTGTGGGTGTCATTTAATTGAGTTGGTAAAATCTCTTATGTTGTGAATAAGTGATTTTGGGATCGAACCCCGTTCACATGGATGAAAAAGGAATTGGATTGTTATCGGACTAAACTAGACATAGATAGGCCCGCGCGTTATTGCGATTTTATTTTCCAAAAAAAAAAGAATAAAATATAGGTAGCACTAATCAAAGTCAGTTGGGTACGCCGAATTAAGGCCACCGTCCCACTAAACGAAGTCGTCTATCAAAGTAAAATTGCGATATTCTAATTCTATCATGTATTTTTAATACATCTCAATATTCTTTTTATATATGCATATGATCATAATAAGATACATGAAACTCAAAATTATATATGTATCTTGTAGAAAATTCAATATATCATAATCATTAATTTAAATACTTGTAGATATCGAGATATGTGAAAATACAACGTATCATATGTTAGTGTGCCATTGAACTCAATGAAGGATATTGATGATGTAATGTAAGAGACTTCGACGTGCATTCGTGAACATTACAAAAAGATGTTGAAACAAATTGATGTGAAGACTTAAGCGCCTAATGAAGAATATCCAGTGTATTCTTATAGCTTAGGGCTATCAATGTAAGTGAGTTGATAATTTTAGTACTCTAAACTCTTAGGATCCATGCACATTCATATAGATGTATTAGGGTCAAGTGTAAAATATTTTAAAATCTTCAAATCCTGAGTTTTTACACTGACAAAGGCATATCGATCCCTAATACCGTCATACCGGTCTCTGATACATGCCTTGGTCAATTTTACATGCTCTCTGGAACCTGGCTACTCCATACCGATCTCACATACTGGTCTATCTGGAGTTTGCATAACCACTGGAATCGAGATGGATCATACCGGTCAGTATACTGGTTATCTAACCGGCATACCAGACAATAATCTGATTAGAGTGCTTTAATCTTCAACGATTATATAATCATTAATTACAGGAACGACATACCGGTCTCTGTAGACCGGCATACCGGTCTTAGGATAGAAAGTTAGACCAGTTTTCACCATTATTATATATTGAGCTCCAATTTCATATTTGCTAACTTCTTGCACCTTCCAACATTTCTTTCAAAGCAAAAACATTGAGAGTAACTTAAACCGTCATTATCATTCACTCTCATCATAATCAAATCTCACACATTACGCATTCATTATCATTTAGTGAGCTTGGGATACTTAGGATAGAAACTCTCAACCTTACTCTTCTTATCCTTTGTGAATACCCAATTGATTATTGTAAAAACCTTCTTATCTTCTAACACTTGTGGTTGTTAAATCTCTTGTTGAGTGAGTATACTCAAAAGGGTATTTTATGTAAAAGTTTGTGAGTGAGCCTATAGAAAAAACTTATTGTAAAGGTTTAAAGAGTGAGTCTATGTAATAAAACTATTGTTGTAAATGTTTGGGGTGAACTTAGGGATAAAACTCTTGGTTTGAAGTGAGTCAGGAAAAACTTCCATGTAAGTTGTATATTCAACTTGACATAATGGAAAGCTTCAAGCGCGACTTGGAGGAGTGGACGTAGGCATTGTTGGTCAAACCACTATAAATCATCAGTGTCAATTTCTCGAACCATTACTCTTTTAATTATCGCAAGTTTATTTTATATTTGCATATTACTTATTAACTTTCATGTGGTAATAAATTGTGGTTGAGATAATTGACATTGATAACAACTTTCGATATTTTAATCAGTAATCATATCTAGCGTGAAAGTTGAAATCTAAGCTATTAGTAAAACTACTAACTTAGTATCATAAAATCGAAAATATTTATAATTCCGCATAATTTGGCAATTACCCAATTCACCCCTATTGGGTATAGTAGTTGTTGTTTGTGTGCTTGTAGGTAATTTCATTTGGTATCAGAGCTTAGACTTCTCGTAAAATATTTGACCGTCCGAGAATATATTATGGCATCTACAAACTACATAACATACTTCACCGAAAGAGCATTCACCGATAGACTGTCATTTTATGACGGAACAGACTTCAAAATTTAGAAAAGAAGAATGTTACATTTTTACTCGCCTATGATATTGGTGGATATAAATAGATCATGGATGGGCGAAAAATTCCAGTAAATTCTAATGCACTTAAATTTTTATATGAAGTATTAAATAAAAAACATATTTGATAGGATTCCCAAATTTATAATTGCATATGAATTATGAAAATCATTAGAATTGCTAAATGAGTGAAATAGTCAATTAAATGAATATAATATTGATTCTACCTCATCAAATGATGAAATTTGTAATTTAAAATTCATGGCTATAGAACATTCTAGAGGGGAATCGGAAAATGAAAGCATTAATGTTTCTAAAAAAATGATATTTTCGATTGTGATGAAATACTTGACTTATTGAATGATTTGCATGATAAATATAATGCTCTTAGAAAGAAATTTAATTTGATTAAGGAAGAACATATTTTACATCAACATGAACATGCATCATGTATGGATAAAATTCGTGCTTTGAAAAATGATGATATTTGCTTAAAGGCCAAACATGAAAATGATGTGTTGATTAAAAAAATGAGCATGCATCTCTTATTGAACAAATTCATGATTTAGATAATGAGAACATGTGTTTAAATATAAAGTATGAACTTTGTGTAGAGAACATGCAAGATGAAGCATCTACTTCTAAATCATCATGTGCTTGTGAATCTTTGAAAATTGAAAATGATGATTTAAATAAGAAAATAGATGGGTTGCATGACATTGTGACTAAGTTCACATAAGGTGAAAAGAATTTCAAAATGCTACTTGGCTCACAAAAATGTATTTTTGGAAAATATAGATTATGATATAAGCCTCATATGAAGCAAAATATTTGAAAAATTATTTTGTCAAGGTATCCAATTCATATACACATTCATCACATGTACATGCATCTAAAGTAATTAATCAAATATTAAATGCTATGTATGTAATATGAAAGGTCACATAAGATATTATTGTTGGATCAAAAAAGAAAAATATGATCATTATTTGGGTTCCCAAAGGAACCGAGATTAACCCCATGGACCCAAGAAAATTTGGATACCAAAATATGCTTGAAAGATTGTGTAGGTGATGTTTTGGCAAAAATAATTAATGAGAAATGCAAATGATCCCAAAGATTCAATACAAAATGAGGAAAGAGCTTAGAAAGAAGAATATCAAATGCACAACTAAAAAACAGATAAGTTTTAAGATTGGTGGATTTGTCACTTAGTGACAACGGTAAAAGGTCAAATCTGTGTTTACAGAAATATTGGTATCGTTTCCTCTCTTACTTAAGTATGCTTAATTTTTTTGACATGAATTGAACGTAATTGCGAAACATGCTATTGATTGGGATTTTTGAGTTAAATTATATGAACATATGCATGATTGTATATTTTTAATCTCAATTGGTATCACTTAGGATTTATTTTAATTTATGATATGTGTGATCTTTTTAAATTATTAATATTGAATATGTCTTGCCATTGATCACTATTGGTTAAAAATGAAATGCATCGATATTGGAATAACTTGGATGATTTTGATGATTGCATATGCATGAATTTTAGGTTTTATGGCAAAAGGGGAGAAAATGCTAAGTATGCATGTTTATAAACTTTGTGATTATGCTTTGTGCACATGTTGCGTGGTATCTATTTGTGTTTAATTTTTACTTCTTCATCCCTTTTGATAATTTCAAAGGGGGAGAAATCATAATGGGATTAAAATTTATGCATGTTACCCTCACAAATTTTTTTGGGTCTGAAAATTGAAAATTTTAATAGTCAAATATATTTTTTATAACCAATATTAAGGAAAAAATAATTAAAATTACTTTTTGACCCAATGGAAACTCATTAAGATAAATTATTTTATGGTCCAAGTCACGGGTTTGAGACTCAAGTGTGTTGTATTTCTTATAATTTTTTTAAAAAAAAAAAATTGTGATAGATTTTATTCTATCATCATAATAGATTTTATTCTATCATCATAAATCCGTTATAAAGTTTGTGACATAAAATTTCTATCATAAAATCGTCACAATAATTCGTGATATAATATATTATATCATAAGTCTGTCACAAAATTTCATGAAACTTTCGTGATAGAAAAAATTATATCATAAGTCCGTCATAAATTTCCTAATAAAAAATATTATATCATTAGTTTATCAGAATATGTGATAGAAGAATTTTTCCCCGGAAACTGTCACGAATTATCTGTTAAGGTAGGCATATTTTCACGTAATGATGACAACACAACATGTCGCGATATCCATCTAATGAGCCGATAAAATCTTGAGGAGCTGCTGCGGTAGCCTACAATTTACAATCCCCCATTTAAATCACTGATTTGATCTTCGTGGGAAATGAAACTCAGAATCAAGTGACGAACCATATATTCCTTCCTTCACCTTTATCAGTGAGACAATTCAGATTGGGTTTAAAGAATGTGTATATGAAGCTAACATTTGTAGTATTACTTATGTTTAATGATATTATTTACAAAATATGATGAAATTGATGTAATAATAAAATATGATGAAGTTGATGTAATAATAAATAGAGTCCCTCAAGTCAATTCAAAACACCCACAATTTAACTCAACACTGGATTCAAATTCCATTAAAACCGAATGCGGTATTAAGATGAAGTTGTACCGAGTTTCTTATAAAATTATTAGATAATAATTTATTTATTATTAACACTTGTGTTAGAAAACTATTAAAAACTTAACATAATTTAACCCTACACTATATCCAAAATCCATTACTTTGCTCAAAATGATATTCAAGTTGTAATAAGTTAATTATCCCCCACCACCGCTTTCCAATCAACCCTAGCTACATGTCCTTCCCTTTCTTGCCTTTCAAACACCATCCCCTATTTATTTCTCAACAACATCTTCCCATTAGAATAATCCCACCATTTTATATTAGGGGTGTTCATAGGGTCGGGTTTGCAAAAATAAAAAAATTCGGACCCGACCCGCAATAAAGGATTTTTTCCCTTTTCCTCTCCAGTTATTTTATCATAATTTGATTTACTACAAATCTTATCAAAATTATATCATAAAATATATATTATGCATTTTTCGGCCCGACCTGACCCGTACTTTTTTTACCCGACCCGCACAAGTTCCAATTTAACATTTCGGGTCATTCGACTCGCATGACCCGACCCGATCAAATTTAAGAAAATTTAAAAAAATCTGACCCAACCCGTCAACTCTCTGGTTATATCAACCTCATTCATCCTCACTCGTAATACACTTCAAGCCAAAAAAACCAAACTGAGCAAGAGAATCATCTCCATAGAGGAGGCAAAAAAGGAGAAATAGAAGAGACAAATTGGTCAGAATAACCCATTTCTATAAAGCTTACGGAACCCACACCTTCCACTTTGGAGACACAAAAACTAGTCTTTTAATTTTATATCTTGCATTAAGAGCTCCTTTCTGTCAACTCTGAAGAAGATTCTATTTAAGTACCAGCATGTAATTCTTTTCCATGTTTTCTTTGCTTCTCGTCCGGGGGAATTAGATTCAGCTTTGTACTTTGAGTAGATTGGAAGTTTTTCTCTTTTAATGCTAAATTGTAAGCAAGGAATGGGAGTATGTGACTGTACTTTGATACACTCACACATATTTCTACCGAAATTTTTACAAACTATCTCACTGTAGCTACCGTGAGAGAGTTTGTAAAAATTTGAGAAAAAATGTGTGTGGGTGTATCATTTTTGCACCTTATTTATTTATTTTGCTTTCCTTTCTTGTTTATCTTTCCACGGGGATTCTTGTTGTGGGTTTCTTTTTTCTGTAGTTTTTAGGGTTATTTTATATTTTACTACTAACTAAATTATGATAAAATAATATTTTATTAATAAAATTATATAAAATTTAACATGTTAATATTTTTTATTAGTTGATCGTTAGTTAATCTGGTTGATCTTAGTATTAAAATATAATGACTAACTATGATCATTTCTCGATTTGTTTGTGTCATCTTTGAACTGGAGCCATGCTAATCTTACAAAAAAATGATAAAATATTATTTTGACATAAATTCACAATGCTTAATTGTTATTTTTTCATAAATAAAGTAAAAAAAATACAAATCACCTATTTATTTATTTAGTCTACATAAATTTTTAAATTGATTTTTTTTTTAATTTAAATAAAATGAAGACATGCGTAGGTGATGAGGTTATAAGAGGAGATGTTGTGTCTGCCTAGGGCAATATTACTCATTACCAAAATCAAGAGAAGCAAAATCGTTGTTGTTTCTCTTGGTTAATTTGTTACTTGAAATCAGCATCATCATCATGGCTTCATCAAACAGAAACTGGCCTAGCATGTCCAAATCCAAGCCCTACAACACTCAATATCACCAGTGGCAGCATGATGTCAACTCATCTTTCGTGTCTAATGGTTGCCATAGACCCTCTTACACCACAGGTAACATAACATTCATGTTCTTCAGTTCATCTTTTTGTAATTAATTAATTGCAACACTTCACATATAAATACATTTGTTCTTGTCAATTTTCTCATTGATCCGGTCTTTTGTTAACAGTTTCAGGATGTGAAAAACGGAGCCCAGAGCCAAGGCCGAGATGGAACCCAAAACCTGAGCAAATTCGTATACTCGAAGCAATCTTCAACTCAGGCATGGTCAATCCTCCAAGGGACGAGATACGGAGAATCAGAGCACAATTACAAGAGTATTTACAAACCAACAATCAAAACAATCCCATTTACAAACCAACAATCAAAACTCTCAAAAATCTTCTTCTTCTTCTTCTTCTTGTTAAACTCTTACTTAAAGTTTTCATACCCCTCTCACTGTAGATACAATAAACTACTATGTATATAACTCTTATTTAAAGTTTTCTCACATTTCTCACTGTAGTTATAGTGAGCTACAGTAACTCACTGTAGTTAGTGTGTGAAAATTTTAAGTAAAAATTAATTTATATATATCATTTTTGGTGATATTATGAAGGTGAATTTTGTCCTTTTCAAGACCCACAATTTGCGATCTTTGTCTAGATGGACGTATGCATGGCTGGTCTTCTGATTGACTAGTGAGTACGTAAATACATAAAATGGAGAAGTTATTTTGTAGTGGCAGGTGTTGGGGAATCAGCTGATCCAGTTGTGGGCCACGGTGGTGCGGCAAAATCAACGGTGTTTATCAATGATGTGGCCTTTGAGGTAGCTGCTGGACCCTTCAATGTTCGTGAGGCTTTTGGTGAAGATGCTGTGCTGATCAACTCATCTGGTCACCTTGTTCTCACTTCTCACCAACGAGTGGGGTGTCACCCTCCAGTCTTTCAATCACGGCGCATTTTATTATCTGGTGATTACATTAAGCCTCTCCTTCGTGCTGAAATGTATCACTTTAAACCCTTCACCTCATGAGTAATTTTTTAGTGTTAATGAGACTAGGTGATATAGGTAACGTGGTACCACTAATTATTAAATAAAAGATATATGTATTTCATAAAAGGATTTAGAATGCAACGAGGTAATTCTTTGATAACATAGTTGTATGGGTTATGTGCCATCACCAATCAATAATTATACAACATATAAGATTTAGTTTTATTTTTTTTTAGCACTTGTGGTACGGTAATATATTATTGGATTGTTGTATGAGTGCATGATACCACTTATTGCATAATAGATTTTTCATGCATTGGAGATATCGCATCACTCATACAATAATCAAATTATACATTCTGACCAGGGAAAATATATTAAAAAACTATTAAATGAATTGTAATTGAATAACACATTTTCTTGATTTACTAATTGGTGATATCACGTCACTCTGCCCCCCTAGGGGTGTGGCTTGGTGACAAAGGACTTAAGACTTAATTGATAGGTATTGAGTTCGAGTTCAGGGAGTATATTTCTTGTAAGAGTCTTGGGCAGGTAGAGATTTTACCTGCTCCACTTAAAAATGGATCAGGTGGTTTGACCACAGGGTTTCTATTGTTTCCAAAAAAAAGATATCACCTCACTCATGTCTATGTTTTACCAAAAAATTATTCGTAATATTTAATGAATTTTTAATATATTAGCAGGCGTGACAAAATAACATTATACCTTTATTGCATTCTAGAAATTTTCCCTCCTTGGCGGTTAATCTTTAATTAGGTTACATATACTGTCGACAATTATGTTGTTGAAAGTTTTTTTTTTTTATTGGTTAACATCCTTTAGAAGTTGAAACAATGTCATTGATATTGATGAGCTTTAATCCATACAAATTAATGCTCTTAATTACTTATTGTTATGAACTAATAATAGTAAATTGTTAATGCGTTTCTTGGTTTGCAGATTTAGTACGTGGAGGCTTTGTCAAATGAGGAGACGGCTGGTAATTAGGGGTGTGCGCGAGTTAGATTTGGGCGGGTAAAGACCAATATTTCTATCCAATCCGTCATTAGCGGGTTGGGAAAATTCCAATCCGCCACCAACCCACCAAAGTCTAAATCCGGCAGATTGGTTACAAATTTTGGCGTTTTCAACTCAACGGGTTAGGCGAGTTGGCATTAACAATTTTTTTTTTTAATTATCACAAATTACAATTTATTTGATAATCTCAAAATATAACTAATGCACACAAAAAACTAAAGGTAGATTTCATTGAATAATCTCAATTCCAACACAATATTAGGTGAATTGAAGGCCGGTTTTGTTTAGGGAATTGATGATTGATTAGCTGTAAAAATTTATTAGGTGAATTGATTAACTTTAAATACTTAACAATTTCAACTAATATATATATATATTTTTTATGTATGTAAAGTTATTAATTAAGTGGGCAGGTCGGGTTATAGCGGGTTGGCAATTTTTCAATCCGTAACCCAATCCAATCCGTAATTTTGGGGATCTAACCCACCCAACCCAAACCACCTAACTTAATGACTCGCACATCCATTATGGGTCTTGTGCTTGTCTTCCTTTCATCCTTTAACTTTCTTTCTCTCTTAGGGATTCGACTTTTTAGGCTTTGACTTTAATTACAATCAGTACTCTATGTTATGGGTTCTTTTGAAAACTTGTGGACGAATGTATTATCTTTCTTGTTAAAGCAATAGATATATTGCATATGCTTTGTTTTGCTACAAGTATGATAACAACAAAAGTTTGATAATTGATTCACAATAATACGTGTATGATCGATGTAATGAGTAATGAGTGAACTCACATCCAACTGAGATATCATTCTCTTAAATTCTGCAATGTTTCTTGAATCTTCCTTGCTTTTATTTAGAAAGAAAGGCCAAGCTTATTAATTTTAAACATTCATTTTCTTCTCAAGTACTTTTACTTGAAAAGAGCCACCTACAATTAATTCATAATTTAATTATTCTAAAATGATCTTGTTGGAGGTAAATTCTAATACTATGATAATTGAACAGTACGGCAGGGGTAGGAAGGGTAACTTCATTTTGACC
Organism: Zanthoxylum bungeanum; assembly: GCA_019454045.1. Taxonomy (NCBI): domain Eukaryota; kingdom Viridiplantae; phylum Streptophyta; class Magnoliopsida; order Sapindales; family Rutaceae; genus Zanthoxylum; species Zanthoxylum bungeanum. The sequence goes on from SKCR01043650.1 coordinate 23,352, forward strand.
AAGACCCTAAATGCTGACCCGGCCAGAAGGGTGTTTCCGATCAGATGACAGACATGTGCCAACATTAAAGGCCGAGCACTTGGTGATAAATTGCCGACCACTTCAGCACGGTTGCTCGGGTATTATCAGATCGGTTCAGAGGATCGTTGTGACCGACCTCATGAAGACCGAGCAGATGGCGAGATATTTTCCACCGCCTCATTCTTATAGGATAAGATGATGAGACACCATTCTTATGAGATAAGGTGATGAGACATAGTAATGATGAACGTAAGATATTTTCGGTCAAGTGGCATTGGGGGAAGGAATTCCATTAATGAGTCAACATGGGTAGTGTCATCTAGAGGGGGGATAGAACCGCCTCTTTGCTAGTATAAATAGGAGGGGGAAACACATTTGTAAGGGTTGATTGATTGATTAGTAAATTTGATTACTAACAAGCTAGAGAGAACTATTCTGTAAACACAAACAGCTCGGTTTCCACACTGACCGATCACAAAACAGCTCGGCCGAGCACATTTCGGTAATAAAACACCCATCCATTTTGTGCTCGTGGACGTAGGTTGGATTCAATCCGCCGAACCACGTTAATACTTTGCGTTGATCTGCGTGTTTGTCCCTTTTGTCAAAGTTTACTTTTGGTTTCCAATAACCAAACAAATTCACCATTGAAGGAAGATTCTCCCGGGAGCGATATTCCCTTATTGCCCCTGAGACAAAAATCAGCCGTCAACAAATCTTTTTTTTTTAAGGTATCGGGCGAAACTCTAATCAATTTTTCAAGATTCGAATTCAGGTGGTCAATCAAAAAAATTATTTAAAAAACATTCCATTAAGACGGTTGAGCTATTCTAAACTAATCAATCAATCACAATTATATATTAAATACCAAAATTGTTGGAAAAATGCTTATTTATAAGCATTTTGAGGCTCAATTTTAAGCATGGTCCACTTCGTGTTAGTGGTTGTTATTGAATGATTCGGATACTCCTCCGTGAGTACTTCGAAATGGTATATTCATATGCTTAAAATGATGCTTGGGTGAATGAGAAATTGTTGCTCAAAGTTCACAATTTTCAAGCCTTTTGTAATTCCATAACAGCTAATTTAATTAGCTTGGTGGTTACAAAGTTTAATCTCCATAAGTGCTAATCTAATTAGCTTGGTGGTTATATAGTTTAATTTCCATTAGTGCTAATTTAATTAGCTTAGTGGTTACAACAATGTGTAACATCTCCCATTATGAAATTTAATTGGCAAGTTAATTTCTATTAATTGAGATGTGTTTTTCTTTTCCTATATAAACAACATCAGTTCTTGTTTTCAATATATGAAATAGAAAATAGAGAAACACATAGCGCACACACGAAAGATAATTTTCTTTGTTTTGTTAAAAAAAGAGTTCAAACACTTTGTGGTTCGTTGGATACGAGTCTGGTGGTGCTCTTTCTCGTACGTTTCCGTTGTATCCTGGGAAACAATCGTCTCACGTTCTACTGCACCTACGGTAGGGGACGAATTTGTTTTAAGGATATTGTTGTTTTACAACAAGCCTCGGGAAAGTTCTGATCTGCCTCAGCACCTACGCTTCTGCCTCTGCCTGACTCAGCCTCTGCCTCAGCATCAGCATCTGCCAACAGCCTCTGCCTCAGCTTCAGCCTCTGCCTCAGCTTCATCTTCTGCCTCTGCTTTCAGCCTCAGCCTCTGCCTTCAGCCTTTGCCTTCAGCCTCTGCCATCTGCCTCTGCCTCTGCTCATCAGTCCCTGCCTCCGCTTTCAGGGTCTGCTGTTAGGGTCTGCTCCGAGGATAATAATTATAATTGTAATTTTGTCATATTCGGATTTCCCAATTACCGTGTAATAATTGTAATAATTGTTATCTACAAAAATTAGGGTTAATTTCCTTTTGGGTGTATCCATAACATGTAAATGCTAACATATGGTTTCTCTAAAGTTCGAAACCCCCCATTCACATCCGAAATCTGACCAGAAATTAATGGAATGGTGCTAATGTTTTTCACAAACAAATAGTAAAGGTTAAACTTGATTTTGAGTGATGAAGATTTTTTTTTTCTTACGTGCAAAATGATGACAACAGTGCGAATACTGTACACTTGGGATTTCACAAGGCGATTGAGATGAATGAAATATTTTACATGCCTGCCCAAATTTCTCCGTCCACGTACGTCAATCACTCACTAAATCACTGTGTATTGCATCATGAACCATGAGTCCATGACAAATGTTGGAGAACAATAGATGTTGAATAATTCATCTTTGATAAATCCTGATCAAGCTTTTGGATCTAGAGATCTGAGCTTTCATATCAGTTTTGTATAATGATGAATTTATCATAATTTTAATTCAACATTCAATCTAAATTCTTGAATATCATGTGATTTGTTTTACTCGGTTTTCATCCGTGCTTTCACTTCATCCACGAAGATGCCATGGGACCATAGGGGTGCAACAATGTCATATCAATTGAAAATACAATTGTTGGATGCCCTCAAATTATTTTTTAAACGTCATAAATCTTACCGTCAAATCACCCGATCCATACTTAAATGAAGCAAGTAAAATTTTCGAATGTCTCACACTCTTACAAGAAACACACATCATTTAGATTCGAACCCAAGACCTGGAATCAGATCATGAACTCTACATCACCGACCCACAAAATAAAAATCATTAAGCTTTGTCTAATATTAATAATTTGTTTTAAAACAGAAAAGTAGCTTTATAAAACAATTTCTTAATATTATTATATTTTAAAAATTAATTAAAACAAACAAAAATACAGCAAATTGACATTCGGAAGTAGTAACAAAAAAAATAGTAAATTAGGTTAACCGCCAAGCGGCGGAGCTTCAGCTTTAACAAATGATGATTACAGTTACAGCCAAAAATTCCATTAAAATAAACGAAACAGAAACGTGCTTACTTTATTTGACGATATAAATTATATAATCCCAAATCCAAAGCCCGCTCTTTTGTTTAACGTTTTTCGTCGAAGCAAAATCTCTTTCCCATCCATTTGCTGATTGAGGAAAAAAAATATTAATAAATGGGTGCGTACAGAGCGGACGATGACTACGATTATTTGTTCAAGTTGGTGCTGATCGGCGACTCCGGCGTCGGAAAATCGAACCTTTTGTCGCGGTTCACGCGCAACGAGTTTAGTCTCGAATCGAAGTCCACGATCGGCGTCGAGTTTGCTACTCGGAGTATTCGTTGTCATGATAAGAACCTCAAGGCCCAGATTTGGGACACCGCTGGCCAAGAAAGGTTCTTTTTTTATCTTAATTTTTTTCAGTTTTTTTTTTCAATTATTATTTTACAATTCATTTTATTGGATTCATTTATTTACTTATTAATTTTCATGCTCGGAATATATCATAAAACTCAATTCTTGTATGCAATGACATTGTAACCAAAACAAAAATGAAAAGAGAAATCGTAGCAGTTAGTCGTTTTTGGAACCTGGAAGATTTTCTCTCTGTTTATCTAATTACTAGGAAACTTGGGTAATTTATTATTTATATTTGTAATTATTATTAGGAGCCATGGCATTTGCTTGTAAACTGTATAATGTTATGCTAAATCCCCTTGGTGTGTATTTTTGTTTGTGTGGGTAGTGAATTGGAGTTATCGATTTCCATTAGCTGTAGAGAATCTTGTGATATTTAGTCTTGTCTTCGCTTCGATTTAGTGTTGATCCTAAGTTTCGTGTTATTTTCTGCTTTTCCTTGTTTTGTTGCCTCTTTATACAAAGTGCCAGCCTGCTTTTTGCTATTTAGACCTTGAAGCTGGTTCCATGCTTGTTGCCTTCTTTGGTTCTTCCTTTCTATTAACAACTACTTTCTTCTTTAATCACTTTGATTGTATATTTATTTTCTGTTTCTTTCTTTCCTTGGTACAATTTACTAATTCAAATATATTAGTGTAAGTGATGGGATTACTATAAAGTTTAAAATAGAGTTCGTTTTTTTGTTTCAGCCTTTTCGAAACATCTTGATGTATTGATAAAATTTGGCTCTTGGATCACAAATTCACAATACTCTGGAAATGTTCATTGTGTTTGTTATTTATTTACTTTTTTTTTAATATTTGGGCAAAAGGTATCGTGCAATCACAAGTGCATACTATCGAGGGGCTGTTGGTGCTTTGCTAGTCTATGATGTCACACGCCACGTTACATTTGAAAATGTTGAGCGATGGCTGAAGGAGCTCCGAGATCACACAGATGCCAACATTGTGATCATGCTTGTTGGTAACAAGGCAGATCTGCGTCACCTGCGAGCAGTTTCCACTGAAGATGCCACAGCTTTTGCGGAAAGAGAGAACACCTTTTTCATGGAAACATCTGCACTCGAGTCCATGAATGTTGAGAATGCCTTCACAGAGGTGCTGACCCAGATCTACGGTGTCGTAAGCAGGAAGGCTCTTGAAATTGGAGATGACCCTGCAGCTTTGCCCAAAGGAGAGACAATCAACGTTGGAACTAAAGATGGTGTATCTGCTGAAAACAAAGCTGGATGTTGTTCGAATTGATTACGAGGAAAGGCCTAAAGAACTATTATCTTTGACATTCTACACCCTGTTCATATTTCCATAGAGGTATGCCTGATTCATAACTCAAGTGTTAACAAAATTGTTAATGGTTTGAATTTGTGACTTTTGGTAGTGAAAAGAAAACAACTGTTTTTTTTTTTTTTTGCCCAGGATTTAGGATGTGCAACATATTTATTTGTTTTCTTTCTTTGATGCTGTTTGAACTACTGCTTGATTTAAACAATGAATAAGTTTTACAGTGTAACATTCTCAGCCTGGATGCAAGCATAAATATTAATTGTATTAATGTGTAGAGGAAATTGCTGTCATGATCGAATTAGCACTAATTTCCATCTATTAATGTGTCATATTAATACCAGATTTTGATCTTTCACAAGTTTAAATCCCAGTCACCTGATCAGGTCATGGACGAATTACCCTCACCAATGATTATATCGATAAATAATTCACCAGTTTATTAGTTTTTCCTTTTCTGAAGTGAAGAAGCAACTGTATATAATATAACAAGTAATTAGCGTAACTTTCAGAAACAAATAAACAACAGAGAAAATTCATCTTACATCGGGAGTGTGTACATTATTAGAACAAGCTAAAATTGAGGCTAAGAACCAACTTCTGAATCCATCCACAGTATTTACAGTGTTGTTCACTCACAAAACTTTATTATTTGTAACACCAAAACCTGTTCAAGTATCCGCTGTCTTCCTCTGAATGCAGTGATGACTATTCCTGGAGTCTTTTGGCATCAGAACAATCCTGAAAATAATAATCTAGCCATTCATTACATTCAAAGATAAAACATTTAAACAAAATTTTAGATACATGCAGAAATGAAGCATCAAAGGCTGTCACTTTACAAAGGTTGTCACTTCACCATCCTCGTTTTTGGCTTGATATTCTGGGTGAGATCTATATCAATAACAACTCAACACTCCACTATATAAAGGAGGTTTCAAGAAGTTTTTCCTTGATTGAAAAAGTTGTTTATCTTCTTTTGCGGAGATGGTGAAGTGAGAACCTTTTTCAGGTTGTATCAGTTGCAGCTTCGATTGATTTCCCTCTGGGGCTAACATTTGAAGGAAACAGATGGAAAGGATTAAACGAAAGTTGATGTTCATGCTACTTTTCTGGAGTTATCGCAACCATCCTACTGCACACTATCAGATAGCCATGAACTTCACAAAGAAAATTAAATTTGATTGCAACTGAGAGAGAAACTTCTCAACTTCTTCATGGTATTTCCTTAAGCCCATCCAATCATCACTAAAACTTTGGTGTACTTCGTGTTGGTTGGATATCTAAGGCACGTCGGAACTAATAGCATCAAGAATTTAACTAGGTTATCCAACCTGGTATAGAAGTTATGCAATGCTGTACCCTAAATGAGACCTAAAAAACTTTCCGGTAAGCAAATCCTGATGGAGCAAAACAAATCTACTGGACATCCTGTCATATCTCATGAAAAAAAGAAAAAACAACTTGAGCATGTTCTCCAAGACCCAAAAGAAATTTCATTTATTGACAGTTTCAAAATGAACTTAATATATCCAAAGCAATTTAGGCAGATTTAATAACTTGGACCAGACAAAGACCCAGACCCACTTCTTGTAACACATTTCTAAAATACAGATTCAACTCCTGTGGCAGCTCAAATAACAGTATCGATCAAGAGCAAATACTACATTAGCCCTGTGGAACAGAACCCAGAAGCTATTTTCAAAACCCAAACAGAATCAGCCAAAGACATTCATAATTCATAATAAAATAAAATGTAATTATAAACCCGACAAAATCCAAAGTAATTGCTATGGTGGGTGTGAATTGTGCTACCCACCATAGATGCACTTTTTAAAATTGTATTCTGTTATGGATCAAATTTATTTTGATGTATAAGTTTATAGGAACCCCAAAGTAAAAGTTAACTCACATCATCAAAGGGCAAGCTTCACTTTGCATTACCGCCGCCACCATCATGAGGAGCAGCATCATTCGAATCACCCTTAAAAGAGGGCAAAGGATTGGAGCCTTTAACAATCCACCCGACTGCAAAAAACGAAAGACCCGCGAGAATAGCGGTTCCCCACGCGTGGGAATACCATCTACTAAACTTCTTACTTGCGAACCTCCATTGCTCTCCAAGTGTTGCCGGGTCCGGGTTTGCTGCGTCCGGTGGGTTCGGGTACCGGACCTTTTGCGCCTCTGGTGGGTTCGGGTACCGTACCTTTTGCGAGAAGTTACCGTTTGTATTGTTGGATTCTGGGTTAAGATTAGAATTAGATGAAGATGATGAAGAAGAAGAGTGAAGGTTTCTAGAAGTTTGGGGCTTTTGCTGGTCGGCCATTGCGTACGAAGCTCTGCTTAACGAATCTAATTTTTTTTTATATATCTTCTTCAGAAGTTTGCCACCTGTCGAATAAATGACATCTGTCTCTTCACAATTTTCTTTTTCATTTTAATTAAGTGAATAAGAGTAACCGAATTGCAGAAAATGTCAGCTTCTATAACACGATAGAAATATTCTTTCAAAAGGACAACAATAATAACTTAATCCATTATCTGGGTTGTAAACCAACTACAAAATAGTCCATAGAAGAAGAAAACATATTTTCTTGCGGTAAAGACAGCGGGAACTTTCTTCAAATGATAATTTGCAGGAACATCATTTGCGAGCTTCAGATTTCTTCTGCTCTTTGGCTGAAACAAGTGAATAAATATATTTTTTTTATCAGTTGCAAAGAACATCCATATCCTTGAAACACAAATGAAAACCAATGAATGAAGATGGCAGAACGTTACCAGCTTTTTCTTCTTCTCGCTTTTTAGCTGCTTCTGCCCTTTGTTGACGTATACGGGCTAAACGTTCTGCACGAGCAACGACAAGTCAATATCAATCAAAATACCATATATAGCATCAATCAACCAGAATCTACCCATGTCAACAAAAACGAAACAAAAATGGCTGGGTTATTTCTAGTGTCGTAGTAACAATCGGTAGAAAGCATAGGCCATTTTTGCATTTAGGATACTGGTTGTTACTCACATGTAAGCATCCAAGTGGAAGGGGGTAGGGTAAGGGAGGATAGGGAGTTTGGGTGGCAGGAGAAGCATTCATCAAAGAGAGGGAGAGAGATAGACCAATCCATCCAGTTATGAACAAATAAATTTATTCCTCCTGATAAGATGTACAAGCAATATGCTTGGTTCTCTCTTGGGGAATGGCAAACCAGAGGAATCAGGTAAATTAAATAACTAGATGGTACAGGTGAACCATGCAAATTGGTACAAGTGCACGACACCATACAAGTTACAAAATCTTCGCATGCATGATGCATGGTTCAAGCGCAAGACACCATATAAATGGGCATTATCATTAGCTCAATTCCTGGTTCAACCACCAACTACTGAACATAGTACAGTACAACTCAATTAAACATGAAAAGTAGCTAAATTTGATCACTCACCTAGATCTAACTTTGACTGATCTGTTTTCCCTTGTTCTTGCAGCTTCATGTAACGCTCATGAGCTCTCTGCTTCTCTAGTTCCTCTCTGTTAACACACAGAAAAAAAAATTGAAGAAAACTAAAGACTGCATCATAGTTGTCAAATGAGTGCCGAGGCCCAGGCTTAGGCTAAGACCTTTGTACCTCATTAAAGGCCATGCGAGACGACCTTCCGCAAAAGGCGCGCCTTTTGCCTAGGTGCACCTTACAAAAATAGGTTAAAACCTAATCCGAATTGACTGGCCCAACCCGAAATAAAGTTGTAACATTTCATTAATAAAGATAGATTTTGGGGTGGGCTTTAAATTTCGACAAACACATTAGATTGTGTTATTATAATAGTTTTTGAAATATTTTCATTGATTTCTCTTTATTTTAGTTGATGGGATACTTATATTTTCCTTTTACAATTTGTGCTTCACCTTCATCAGGTGCGTGCCTAGGCCCTAAAACCCTTTGTGCCTTAGTGCGCCCTAGTGCGTCTTGTGCCTTTAACAAAATTGGACTGCATTACATGAAAGATTTTAGTAACATACATTAATTTCAATTTCGTCTCTTCTCTAAATCCTAGAATTCATTCTATGTTGTTTCTAAAATGACTGAGAAACACTAAGGAAAAAAGATCCCCTGAAGGAAGAAATAAAAGGTGAATTTGCAGACCTTTCACGCCTTGAAAGTTCAGTCGTCTTCCCAAACTGTAAAAGATGAAAAACAACTTAGATGAATTTATAAAAGTATAATCCTTATTAATAAATCTCTATTGAGAACCTACAAACTTACATCAACATCTTTAGCTTTCAAATTCTTATCCTTGACTAAATTAGGATTACTGATCTCAATCAAACCTTGAGTTCCTTTCCGCCTCTGTTAACATCACAGTCAAAAAGGGTAAGTTCAAAAACTGATTCCATAGAACAACCCCAAAATCATATAAGGAAAAAAAACACAAAAAACAAAAACCAGGGACTACTAACTTCAGACGTCTCCTCTGATTCTTCTCCCGACTCTTCTCCAGATGCTTCCTCTTCAGATACTTCCGCTTCATGTTCAGCTTCTTCCTAATACCATAAAAAAAAAAAAAAAACAGCTTTAGTGTTAGTTTGGGACTGCTACTTAACTAGCGCTTTGAACCTGTGATTTCAAATAATTTTAACCTTGAGAAAAAGCACTTTTAATATGATTTTAAAAACTACAGAGTCTTCGTTTTTAAAAACCCTCAATTAGCAGTTCCAAATCTAAACAATCAGGTTTTAAAAACCCTCAATTAGCAGTTCCAAATCTAAACAATCAGCAATCAGGAGAGAGACCCACCCGTTTAAAAGTGCGAGGACGTCGTGAGGTTCCAGCAACTGCATCAAAGTAAATCAGAAACAAAGTAAAAATTATGACATCAGGTAAAGCTTAGAGTCGGCCATTAAGCTAAATCTCAGAAATTCAAGCTACTGGGGGGAAAAACACAACACTACAAATCAATAAACACATTAAACAGACACAATAAAATCACGACATCATTTAAAAAAAAAAAAAAAAAAAAAAAAAAAAAAAAAAGAAAGAAAGAAAGAAGGCATAAATAAAGCAATTTCTCATATTGAAAAAAAAAAGTTTTAATCTCAATAATATTTCATATTCTTAAAAGTTCCAACTTTCACTCAGAATCAATCTAACATAACGTAAAACAGCAATAAAAAGGTAAAATTGAGTTCGATTAAAAGGAAATTTAGAAGCGGATGAGCTTACGAATATCTTCAGGAGTGGAGAATTGGCGATGACCGGTGGGCTTGCCCTTGAATTTGCCTCTCCCCATCGAAAAATTTTCAACAGCAACAAGTTCGACAACTAATAATTAACAAAATAAAGATTCGATTTGATGAATTTGTTTCGCTCTTTTGGTGGCGAATGAAATAAAGTTTGGGGAGTCAAAAGTGGCTCTTAAATCAGAACCCACTAATCGATTCGATTCCAAGCAGAATCCTATTCGCAAAAGTAAAACCCTATTTCCTGGTGGACGTGGGATTTCTCCAGTGTTCCCAATTTGATATATAACAAAGTACAGTATAGTGATCATGAACCTACACCTGGCACTTTACAGATCAAACGGTGGTTATATGGACTGATCAGTGACGAGAAAATTATGCGAATAATAACATCCTGCTCCCTTATGATTGTCATATTCACAGTAACTTTGTCATAAAAAATCCCTGATAGTAAAAATTCCCGCCCGTCGGGCCAAGGCGTCAGGGAAAAATAAAAGAATTATTTTTTATATCCTAAGTTGGATTAATCGAGTAAATATTATCATTTTAGTTTTAACAGAAATGTAAAAGATGACTCCATAACGGATTAAATTTTCATATCCATTAATTAAACAACACAATACCAAAATTGACATACCATTCACAGCGTTGCACATACCATCTCTTGTAAACAATCAATCTTCTTCATCACCTCTCTCAACTTCCCCTCCATCTTTGAGATCTTCACCCATCAATCTTGCATTTATAATTTGATCCCCAAGGTTTGGAAGAAGCACTAACGGCACTCATTCACCATAGCCTTTGATAATGATCCTGACCCATATGTTGAAATTCATGAACCTAACTCAACCCAAAAATTAGCTTGAGAGTTGAGGGTTGCCAATATTTATATTTTGAGTTTAATTGTTTATCTCAGCTGATGTGAGATATTTTCCTCAACACTCCCCCTCACATGCAAACCGATCTTTTGTCTGGTTCATGTCACGTGGGCAGGTAGTGTGGGCCCACCCGTGCATGAGTGTGGCTCTGATACCATGTTAAAATTCATGGGCCTAACTCAACCCAAAAGTCAGCTTGAGAGTTGAGGGTTGCCAATATTTATATTTTGAGTTTAATTGTTTATCTCAACCGATGTGAGATATTTTCCTCAACAGAGTCACAGCAACAGAAGGATGCTTCAAGATCAAGTGTTGCTGAACCCAACCTCCATGAACAAATCCCCTTCCTTTCACTCTTTCTTCATAGCCTTGAGGCATTGCTGACTCTATTGTATCATGTCCCATTGGTGGTTTCAGGGCAGCCAAAAATGGCAAACCTGTAAGCTCAAAACCTAGAGCCAGTTCTGGAACTGATCCTTTTTCAGAATGCTTTCACCCCCAAATGGACAGAATATTATTAAGCTTTTAGTCTTCTAAACAGAACTAGGAGGCTCTGGCAATACTGGCCCTGCCAAAATCACTCTCTTTTTCAAACTGGCTTTCAATGTAATCACAGTAAGCCCCTTCAATCTCCCTGCAAGTTTTGAAACATCACACTCAATAAACAGACTAGTAACCGCTCCATGAACGAAAGGCCACGAAAGTCTTTAACAGTAGCAGCAACTAGTCCCTTAGCTTCATGGGCACGCAACTTGATCTTTGAAGGAGTGAAACCTTGCGGAGGCTGCAACCAGTCAACTTCTGTCAATATTTTTATCACACAGCTTTTTTTCCGCGCTTAGCAGATACCCAACAGTGGCAGGACTAATGGTTCCAAAAACCAAACTCCTAATCCCTAGCTTACGAGGGAAACCAATGAGTGAAATAGAAGAAGATGATATGGGGTTTGATATCGCAAAGAATAGCTTCAATGGCGGGCTCTGTTAGATCCATTGCAGTCATGAGAAGAAGATGCAATGGGAAAGGAACATCGGTTGTTGTTTCTGTTCCGGGAGGCAGGCCATCAACAGATGGAACAGTGATTAGAATGAAGGTAATGAGATATTTGTGAAGATTGAAGGGCTCAAATTTTGGCCTTGTGTTTGTTGGCAAGAAGGATGAGATCTTGTGGCCTCGTTCAGCAAGTTTGTTGGAGACATGAAGAAATGAGGTGAGGTGCCCCATGGCTAACCATGGATACATGGCTATGTGAAATGTCTTGTCTTCCATTGGAGCTCTCTTGTGATTTCAGGTTCAAGGTATGTGTTCAAACAAACCTCACTTGAACTTAGATTTATAACTAAGAAATATTTTCACAAGGACAACACTGCACACAAGATTTAACTTGAGAGAAATGTTAGGATCACACAGTTACAATTTTTGTGTGCAATAATGTTAATTATTAGACATCCAAATGTGTGACTTTAATAGCTAACAGAAAAAGAAAGACCTGAATAAGATGGTCCCAATAAAAATAGATCTTGAACATTTATTAAAAATAATATATATGTGTCAAAAATTAATTCTTCCAAGTGAGTAAGCTAAGACATTGAAATGAGTAATTCTTTGATACAGCGGAAGAATGTGTAGCCCGATACTACTAACTAATAAGTTAAGACGCGTCTTACCTCTTTGCTCACTTCACCATCATCATCCATTAACAGCTTTCACAGCTTTGAATACACCATCTCTTGTAAATAATCCATCTTCATCTCCTTTCTCAACCCCCACTCCAACTTTAAGATCCCCACCCATCAACCTTGCATTAATAATTTGGTCCCCCAACATTTGGCAGCAACACTAATTGGCACTCATTTATCATAGCCTCTGATAATGATCCTGATCCACAGCGGGCCACAAAACAACCAACAGAATCATGCTTCATTTATCAACTGTTGAATCCAACCTCCATAAATGATTCATCTTCCTTTTACTCTTTCTACAAACCCTTAAGCAATGGTGACTCTACTGTATCATGTCCCATTGGTGGTTTCAGGGCAGCCAAAAATGGCAAGCCTGTAAGCTCCAAACCCAGAACCAGTTCTTGAAACTGTTCCCTTTTAAGTTTTAAGGACACGCTCACTACCAAATGCACAGAATATTAAGCTTTTAGCTTTAAACCTACCCAACAACGTTTCCCATTTTTCTTCTAACGCCAAACGAGGAGGCTCTGGCAATGCTGGCCCTGACAAAATCACTGGCTTCCAATGTAATCAATCAATAAGGCCCTTCAATCTCTCTGAAAGTTTTGAAACCAATTGCATCACTCTCACTAAAAGAGAGTATGTTTCGTTCAGCAAATGAAATACCACTCAAGTCTTTCAAGGTTGCAGCCGTTAGTCCTCTAGCTTCATGGGCACGTAACTTAATCATTGAATTAGGGAACTCTCTTGGAGGTCTCTCAACAAATCATTGTGTCAAAATTTTCTCTCGAGGTTTCCTTTCCGGAGATAACAAATAACCAATTGTCGCAGGACCGATAATACAAAATCCGGTTTGAGGTGACGATGAATTGCTTCCATGGCAGGCTCAGTTAAAATCCATGGCAATCTGTGGCCTCTCTCTGCAAGCTTCTTGGCCATTTCAAGAAATGGGGTAAGATGCCCCATCGCAAACCATGGATACATAGCTATGTGAAATCACGTGCATTTATTAAAAAAAGGTTAGGTAAGTTGTTGCATCGATTCGTTTTGTTCTGAAGATCGGTAGGCGGTAGCTGTTGGAGAGAAATGTGACTCGGATGCATATGGCAAAATATTATAACAGTATAGGGTCAAAAAATTTAAATTGTTCGAGATTCAACAAATGCCTTGACAATTCAAAATGTCATAAAAATAAATAGTAATGAAGTAAAATTTTGATTACATTCTTGTGTTTACAATCCTTGGCAATGAACCAATTAGTGAGTT
>SKCR01043651.1:0-36883 GCA_019454045.1 Zanthoxylum bungeanum
TCTCCACAATCATGAGCACGCATATCGGATGGTCAAGCGTCTGTTTAACCTGGTGGATCCAAAACATGAGAAGCCTTTTGAAGGTGGTCTCTATTGTAACTTATTTGCAGCTCACCCTCCTTTCCAGATTGATGGCAACTTCGGGTAAGACTCACTGACTGTCTGTCAATGCAAATGCACGGAGATCACAATTCTGGGTGTATTCTCAAGCAAATTTAGAAGTAAAGTTTTGAAATCTAACGATCTTGCATTTTTATTCACATTGAACTACCAACAGAAAACTTAGGGGTGCAAATTATACACCAACTCAAGGCAAGAAAAATTTTAACTCTTCAATATCATCCCAAAGCTTAAGCCACACAATTAAGCAAGTAAAACTTAGGAAATATGAAGAGAATAAGAATTCTCCTTTAGTGATGAATGTGACGTTTCCACTTATAGTCTTTTTCCCAATATCGTTATAGTTTCATCTTGTTAGCATTACATTTGCGCCTTACCTTTCTATTTTGGAAACTTGTGGTTTCAGTTTTACAGCAGCAGTTGCAGAAATGTTAGTGCAAAGTACCTTGAATGACCTGTACTTACTCCCCGCTCTTCCCCGAGATAAATGGCCGAGCGGATGTGTTAAAGGATTGAAAGCTCGCGGTGGAGTGACAGTCAGCATAAGCTGGAAAGAAGGTGAACTTAATGAAGTTGGAATTTGTTCCAAGAATCATGATTCATTCAAGACCTTACATTATAAAGGAACTAGTGTCAAAGTGAGTATACCATCTGGGAGAATTTACACATTCAATGGACAGTTAAAATGCATGAACATGGATCATCAGTCTACAGCATAGCAATTGTACTTTTGGGAAGTGTAATTGGAAACTGTAAAACTTAGCATAGAGAATTTTGAAGGTGAGACACAAAATTTGTTGATTGTAAAGTTATAGCTGCTGTATTTTGTAGCAATTTTAACGTATTCTGAGGGTAAATTCGTCTTTGCATTTACTATTCGAGCTATTTATAGCGAACGTTTAGAAGTTCGAGTTGCATTTTCTTTGTGCCGGTTTTTTAGTTTAATTGGGCCGGGGCCGGAGCCCGAACATAATACAATTTAGAGTCCTTAAAAAAATGCAATTACACCGTCAGCAGCAATCTAAATCTAACGGTCAAAAGCAAAGAGTCAGCGGACAAAGAACTAAAGTCAACTAATCGGACGGATCTCGGATACTAATCAACATCAACATTCAATACTCCGCCACAAAACACAACAACTCCTAAACCCCCTAACAAAGAGCCCTCGCCTCTCCGTCTCACTTCGCCAACATTTCTGCAAAAGAAAGAAAATGGCTTGGCGAAGTGCCGGATCACTGTCACGTTCGATGTCTAGGGTTTCGCCCCTCCGTTCTCCGCCGCCTATTCCCCGCGTTCGTCCGCCGCAAGCCGCCCCCCGCCTCCAATCCCGCCGCTTCTCCTTCGTCGCTCCAAGGTCTGTTTGATTCCTCAGGAAAACAAAAGAAAGAAAATGTTGAATTTTTATATTTATATTTTTATTATTTCATATTTGGTATTACGTGCCATTTATTTCTTATTTGCAAATTAAGATTTAACATTTTAAATATTTATCAAAACTAAAGAAGAATTTTTGTGAGGTTTGTTTTTCTTTTTATTTTTATTTTGTTGTGCCTTTTATTTTGTGGGGCTCATTTTTGCATAAATTTTCCTTTTGAAAGTTGACAATTGTAGAATAGTATTTTTGCAATTCTTGAAGAAATTAAAATTGAATGCTTTGGTCTTATTTACATTGGTTGTTTTATTTATTATAGGAATATGGGAGAACTAGGTTGCACTGCTTCATTTTTGCATTTCCACAGTGTGGCAGCTGCGTGTCGCTTCCCTTCTGTCAACCCACGGGCGTTTTCTGAGCTGTCTCATGGTACCTTCCGACGTACTTGTCACGATCGCTAGTAGTCTCTTTGTGAGTCTTTCTAGGACACACAAAAATCTGAAAACATAATGATTTTTAGTTGTTATGAACTCTCTGCTGCCGCGGATAACTTCTATTTAACCCTTCAAAATTTTTCTGTTCTGTTCTGTTTCCTTTTTGTTTTTGTTTTTCTTAACTTTCATTTCTATTGATGAGATAAACATAGGTTGATAAGAAAAAGTTGGGTTGGGATTTATAGGAAGGAACAGAAAAGATGGTTGACCTGCCTGCGTGGAGTTCCAATCATCTAAAGGCTCAAGAATGATGCTGCATTTTAGGTTTCTTGTTTTACATGTATCTTTATATTAGCAAAATTAAAATACGGTGAACAATCAATTTTGTATGAGTGAATGGATGAACATAGCCTTTGAAATGAACATAGTATAGAGGCTTTGACCCAGTGAAGTATCGTATACGCTTACTCTAATTATTCTTTCATGCTATTATAATGCTAATAATTATTCTAGGAAATTTAAGCATATCTATCGTTGATCAATCTCTGGTGTTCTTTACTCAGTCTGGTTGTTCTGATGCAGTAAAATTTCCTTTAATGTTTCTGGTTCTCTTGTAAATATAGTTATTGCTTGTACTCTTTTTCTTTTCTTTGATGTTATTTACATGTTAAGAAATTGTTGTGGTACATGCTGGTTTGGTTATTTTTTTTGCTATCTTTCCCCCGTCCTCCTATCTATCTCTTTCTGAACTTGAAAAGACTAATCTTCAAATATAAGAGCCAAAAGGATTTTCTGAGCCTGGAATCTTCACAGCGCAGACGGGCTATCTTATATTTTGTTGGATGAAATTATGACTTGCTATCTCTAAAATGGAAATTTAGAAACATTAGGCCATACGTGGTAAATTTGCATTATCTGTTGTTCGAGTGTCAATGATTTTCGTTGTACAGGAAGGACATAATTTAATCAATTTTATTTTTGCCTGATTTTATTGGTGCTTGTGCTAGTAAAAACATTACCGGTACATATAAGCATTCTTGCTAATTATTTACTGGTCAGGGATCTGATTGTATGTGTGGGGAGTGGTTTCGTGATCAAAGAAGTTAATTTACTGTATTCATTGAGCACTCTAGAGAGAATCAGTAGGATACGGAAAGAATAATTTGAAAACAGGGTTATCTAAATTTACTATAAACCCGAGTTATTTGGCATTTCAGGTTTGTGATCTTTTACTGAATCTGCTTTCTTTTATGGGTTTTGTAGAGTTTCCATGTTGTATGTATGTATGTATGTGTGTGCCCCTCTAAATTAGCATTTACTTGCTTTCCAAGTATTTAAACATCAACATGCCAAAGTTAGTAATTCAAATATGTTTACCTTTGTTGATAAATCTGGAAGAGAGTGGCATTTATTGGCAAACATAATTTGCATAGACGATGGGTAAATTTTATTGTTTCAAGTGCCTTTATATCTGTTGCAACTTCGATTTACTTGTTTGATGTGATCCAGATATCTTGTGGACTTTGCGCTGTTTGCTTGCAGTTACTTGAAAGGCCTATTGGATCAGCACAACGAAGCGCCCAAAAAAAAAAAAAAAAAAAAAAAAAACATCTATCGAAGAAGTCAGAGAGTTGTGGGAAAGTCAAGGGTCTTTTTAGGAAAGAAAAATAAAAGTTTGCCATCTGGTATGATACTTTTATTAATAGACTTGGATTTTTTGCAATTTAGGGAACAATCTTGTAGATGGTGATTTCGTACATGTTCATGACTGCTTATCTTTACTTTTTTTAGTCTCTAGTGAATTCACTGCAGTCTTGAATGAATTAGCACTGTACTTGTAGATTGGAGATTTCTTGATGATGAATTATTTAGCTGGAGACAAACCCAGATGTCGTCGGGTTTGATTGGTTGTCAAGGCCTTTGATTTTCAACGCAGGGATTTTGATTATGTTGTAAGATTTCACAATTATACTTCTCCATGATATCCTGGGAGGCAAATGTAGCGAACTCCAACGTGAGCCCTAGAAGGGTTGGCAAATGAGCTTAGAAAAGCTATTCATTCTCGGAGGATAATAACAACCTAGGTCTCATCCTTCAGTACATTTTCTCATATTCATTGTTTCTTATCAATCGAGTCTCTCCTCCACAATGTTCCCTTTTGCTGCCTGGCAACAATTCATATCTAGTTGAATAATTCAGGACACAAATCTTCTAAATTTACTGAATTGCATTCTTTCTCCAATCAAAGATGGGATGGCTTAAATAAAATGAAAAACACTAGTTTGCCCGACAGGACGAGGCAAACTCCCTCTAAAAAAAAAAAATCTAGGTCTAATCCTTCAGTACAAATTACCAGTAAAATAACCGCATGTGCTATGTTTTTCTACAAATTTCATGCTTTCAGATTTCTGTTTCCATCGTATTCTTTTATTCTAATGTTTCCCTGCTACTTAACAAACATATACCTAGTTTTCAAAACCACTTGAGCTCATTTCTGCTTGTACTCTCCACACTTTCCATGATAACTAAAAGTACAAAGAAGAAATTGAGATTTCAATTCATACATTTAACCAAGCACTCAACAGATTGTTCTTGTTTACCTTTCAAGGATAATCCAACAAAATATTATGAAATTGTAAAGCAAACATTAAAAAAGAAACATAATACTATACGTTCAGATAGAAACCATCTCGAATGACTAAAATTCTCTACAATCACAGAATACATGAATGATTTGAATCCTTGTACATGAAGATAATTTATATTGCTACAAGTTACCAGAGATTTTAAGCTTTTGGGTCCTATGCATAACAACAGGAAGCCTCTGGCTGATGACGCTTGGATCACTATATGCAGCAGAATCAGTAGGATATCCTTTCTGCGCCATATAATAATATGAATTAATGCACTGATAATTAATAACAAATAAAATTATACCATTACCAAATATTTTTTGGGGAAACAAATAATGCCTTCAATATTAAGATACCTAAATAAGCTCTGAGCATCAACAGAAAATAAAGGAGTCCAAAATTCAAGTTACAGAAGCAAACTTGCATGTGCACACAGAGAGAGAAGCTGCAAACTTACGGCAGCTAAATCCTGAAATGTGGCTTCTCTCCAACAGCTCTCTCGAAGAATGACAGGGTTTGTACTGTCAGAGAAAACACAATGCATTCGTGTGTCCCTTAATCTCACAAGCACTCCATCAACTCTAAGCTGTAGGAAGAACTGGGTAAGTGTCTTAAAGGAGATATAAGTCAGAGAACAGAAAGCTAAAGCAAACCAAATGATATCTTTCTAAGGTTTCCTATTGGTTTCCTAATAGTATGTATTTCTTAAAAAGCTTGAGGCTTGAGCAATTTCTGACATTCACAAAAAGAAAGCCTAGCAACTCAGTCACGTGAACCAAAATATAAATCTAACAAACAAGCACTTAGAAAACTTATTTCTACCAAACAATATGTCAAACTAAGGGAACTGAGATGAGTAGAGTAACTCACCCAAAATCGCAAGAGAAGAAACCAACAACTTGGCATTACTCTCTGAAAACATAGAAGGCGATGTCATCAGTTTTATGGAAAGCATTTCAAACCTGTTCCGGGAACAACTAGCAACTGATTCAAGACTCACCACTTTCACAGTTAAAAGTGACACTCCATTATCAGCCAACTCATCTTCATATAAAACTACCTGCAGTTCCAAAAGGACTAATTTTGTCATGGCCAACATACAAATCATGAAGGGAACCGGATCATGAAATATATCCGTTGATCTAAACAAGTCAGAATCACAGTTGCCCACCTCATCATAGAAAAGAATAGGCTCTTTTGATGCTAGCGCAACCACATCAATTTTTTCCTCACAGTCCTCCCAGTGGAGGCTGGATCTCCCGTCCAAGATTTTTCCACTCCCATGCTGATCAGAACAAATAACAACAAAGAGAATACAATTAATATTATTGTAAATCCACAAACCATAGCAATTAGGTAAAATGCTCATAATAATCCCTAAAAGTCCATCAATAGTTTAGTTATAAACCCATGAGAAACTAGACACGAATGAAAACAAATAGCGAAGAAGGGATATTTCATATCAATGCTATCAAATATGACAAGAGCCATTGCTTAGGCCATACTAGAAGAAGATTGAAAATCTCGGGGACAACTCAAGATGGCAAAATTCTAGCTATTTTTTTTGGTCAGGAAAGGAGATTGCAAAATTTTTATAGAGGAACTGGAAGCACAAACCTTATCCATATCCATCTCACTTGCATCACTACCGCAATATGGTGTTGTAAACGTATAATCATAATCTAAGATCACTTGCTGGAATGGTTTGCTGCAAAATAAGAAAAGGCCCATGAGACCAAAATGCAGTTTCTCTTTACACACCCTTTTAAATTGTATCAAACAAGTTTATGGATGTTCAATCGGAGAAAATAAAACAAATATGAGAAGTGAACAAAATATCCATAACACACAATAATGAAGAATCACAACATAAAAACATCCTAGTGGTATTTCCACTCTTAAGCTTCGAATAATCACATTTGATTCTCCAAGCGAGTTCTCAAACTAGCTGCCTCAATAATTTACTACAAGAACCATATTTCAAAAACTTAACATACCGTCTCACATAAAACCATTGTGTGCAAGTGAGAATAAAAGTAACAAAAATTAGGGGTGGTTACGATTCGGTTCGATTCGGTATAATCATAAAAAAAATTGCAATTACAATTATTCGGTTTTTTTCCAAAAAGTAATTGTTCGGTTTTTTTCTTTTTTAAAAAAAATTGTAATTATTTTTAATTGTATGTTTGGTTCGGTTCAATTCTAGGTTTTTCAATTTTATAACAATAACAATAAAAATTTAAAATTTATAAACTAGTAACATTCATTAAATCTAACATTTATTCAAAAAAAAGTCTACACTATAACTCTTTTAAAAATCACCAACTACACAAATAACGATTTTTCATCACTAAATACAATCATTTAAATTATTTAAAATATAAGAAAATAAAAAGAATTATAACCGAAAGAAAAAATTACAACATTTTATGAAATTAATCATAACTAAACGCTAAATAAATTTAATAGTGTAGCAAATATTATATATAAAATAACAATATAACATGATTAGACTTACAAAAATACAATAAATCAAATTATTCAGTTAATTCTGTTCAGTTCGAGTTTCTAGTTAAAAAACTATTCTAATTCGGTTCGGTTTTTTAGTAAAAAAATCAAACAACTATTTTTAAAATTAAAAAAAATTGTCATTTCAGTTCGATTTTTCAGTTCAGTTCGATTTTTCGAGTTTCGGTTATTTTTGGTCCACCCCTAACCAAAATAACTATTCAAACTTATAGCAAGTTTCAATAAATCTACATATAAACATTTCATAAACAAAATAATAAAATCGATTGCAATGATAATCACAAACAATTTCGCATTGTTTGGATGAAGTGCACCATGATTTAGTAATGTATGGTATTGTCCTGTAATTACCGTTACTATGTTTGGGAAGACAGTATAGTATGGTATGGATAAATAATCTATTTTTGTTTAGTTTGATGATATGTTATGATTTCAAAAATGATTAAATGATTAAAATGTCCTCAAACACATAAATTCATATAAAATCATATTAAATCCATTTTTATTGTGCATAAATTATATTCAATGAAAGGTATAAAAAATTCTTACTAAAATATCATCAAACGCATATCAAATTATTACCCATTGATGTAAAATCAATAAATTATAATAAAAATTAATGTACAAAATGGATAACAAATATGAAAATTCTTATTAATATAATATATTTAATAGGCAAAAATTGACATTAATATAATCGAGAGGAGAGTTTAATTATTTTTGTTTATTAATATAATATATTTAATAGGCTATAATTGCTATTTTAAAATTTTATTAAGGATATTTTAGGAGTGCGAAAATATAAAACCATGGCAAACCATAAAAAAAACTCTCCAAATTTCATGATTTTCAAACCATACCATGAACAACAATTTCAACTTTACAATGACAAACCATGAAACAAACAATGTGTTAATGAAAGTTTGGTTACCTTCTGAATTTCCATTGTGCAGCTGCGGGAACTTCAACTGGCGGTAAACCTTCCTGTTTCCAACCACCTAAAGCATCAAATGCATTGAAATGAATCTTACTTCCACTTTCAATATGTTTAATAACCAAACAACTCTCTCCAAAAACCATCTCTGGCAAATGATTTGTTTCCAGCTTTTGCTCCCACCTGAAACCAAATACAAATTAAGTATTTTTCTAAAAACTAATAACACTTCATAATTAAAAATTATAATAGCGATCCTTTTACTAATAATATATTTATTTATTGTTAAATAATAACATTAATTGCAATTTAAACCGAGAGAGAGCTTGAGTTTGTGCGTGTGTACTGTTCGACCGTGGAGGATTTGAGGATGGAGAGTTTGCGAGTCTCGATCTCCCAGCCGCGAATCCGCAGTCCACGGCGTTCGCCAGTCAAAGGTTCGGCGCCGACTGCTTTTAGGTCTTTCTCGTCCACCTCGACTTCCATCGCCAGTTTGTCACCTATTCGACCGGTTTCCGGTTTTATATTCCCTTGTGGTTAGACTAGACTTGTCTGCTGTGTTTTTTTATCTCGAGGTTCTTGGTGTTATGCGCTTCGCGGGTGTGGATAGTAAAACGGTGCCGTTTTCTTGCTGGTCGAACAAATAGAGACCAGTACATGACCTGAATAATGTCTAAAAGGCCCAGGGCCCAAGGCCCAGGGCCCAAGGCCCAATGGGATTTTTTTTTTTAATCAACTTATATAACATGTTTAAAATCGAAATTATTTTTTTAAAAAAATGAATGTAATATCAATTAATGTCGCAATATATTATATCATTTGAAGAGCAACATGAGAAATCAATATGGAAGCAAAATCTACATATAGTATATAATCAATTAAGAATAATAAATTGAAAATATATTCTTTATTGATTCAACAAGAGAATTGGAAACAAAGTTGCCAGTGAACCACATTGTTCTTTCATAGCATCCCAATTATTTGATCTACAAAAGTTATTCCAAATGTAATGGCTCACTCTGCAGGCACTGCTGATGCCAAAACCTTCAGGAACTTGGCTACAAACCCAGCAACATTCAACCAGCGGTTGACTTGTAACACCATCAATAGAGCAAGAAGGATACACAATTTTATGTAACCGGTCAGAAGAATGTCGTCTATAACACCAGTTTCCAGTTTAAACACATGGAACTCCAGTAGATTGCTACTCATCTATGGCTTCGAAGTAATGTTCAGGCACTTTAGATTGACACGGTAACAATGCTACGAGCTTGAACTGTTATCCAGAATATCATTCAGTTGATTTGGTCAGATAAATGTTACAAGTTAAGAATTTCATGTTCTAAAGTAAAATACTGGGGACACATTCATACTATTGGCAAAAAAGAAAACCTCTAGCATTATCCATCCATTTACGGTATCTAGATTTAGAAAATCACACAGGAAGTTGAAGAAAATAGAACTAGAATACCTTATGTTGCATATATTTCCCTCTGATTGCTTGCGAAGAGCTTGCTTTTCTTTTCATGTACAAGTCGTGGATGGCAAGGACACATTCCTTTAAATCAGATGGCTTATAGCCTGAAAAGGATTGCAATTCCCGGCTCTGCCATATAGGAAAAGAACAAGGTGAACATTGCTATATGGGAAACATTTCCAAATAAATCAGAAGTAGAAACAATTTGTTGAACTGTATATTGCAAGTTTATCAACTATATCATATTACCATGAAAGTTAATTGATTAGTTGTGCTTTTTTTTTTTTCCATTTAATTTATTTTGCATGTAATTCTTAACATGTTTCTCTTTTCCCTGTTGTGAATTGAGCTTTTTAACTAGTGACAAAAGTTGCTGAATCTCAAATTTATTCATTGTTCTCTCAACCATGCACAACTAGAAGTCTAGAATCTTGCAAAAGCATTTGATGCTATTTCTTACCCAAGGATGATTCTCTGGTTGCATGATGAATCTTGAAAGGAAAATAGCAGAAACAGCAACAAGTGAAGGCAAGTACTGCAAACACCCATAATCTAACAAACTTAGCTCTGCAAGATAACAGCCCAAGAACTCATATCGTAGATCGGGTTTCTGCAGAAACAATCATTACAGACTCCGTAAGAATTAAACAGGGAAGATAAATGAACTGGAATAAACATTAAGGACAGAAGAGTGGTTTCCTTACTTTGTAGTACTCTTGAGTAATTCTTGTGAATATTCTGCAGTTCCAACATTAAATATGACACAAGTTCCGGTAATCATTAAACAGGAAATCATTAATGTGGGAGAAAAAACATGATAAATTTTAAGATGCAAAAACCTACTATATTTTGGTGCTAATCTCACCTGAGAAAACTCTTCGTTGTTGGACCACCCATTTCAAAGTTCAAAAATTTAAGTACTTCTTTCTCCATCTCCACAACCTGCATATTTACCCCAAAACCATCTTCAAGCTTAATAGTTACTAAAAGCCTACCCAAGCCTAATAAGAAAACTCAGCAGAGCACAAAAGCAACAGTTTTCACTTTGCTAAGATGTATAGAAATGAAACTAAGGATTGATGATAAATTAAAGACATAAAGACAGGTGAGCCTAATTTGTCAGTTTCATGAGCTTTGCTTTAAAACATGGTGCTTAAAGAGATAGAATAGAAGACCAGAGGAAAATAGAAGAAAGGGATCCAGCACACCTCTTCCTTGGTGTAGGTATTATCAGTTATATAGCAAAAGTCTTCAACATGCGGAGGACTGATCTCTTCATACTTTCTGCATCACCAGATCATGAAAGGATTACCATTTAACCACCTTATCAGCAAACATAAAATAAAAGTGAAGAGGTTCATGTGTGTGTACGAGGCAATAAGCATGCAACAAACACCAAGAAGCTGTAGCTTGTTCCTGCTGAGAGCATGCGACGAGAGGTATCTATCAACATATGATACAGTGAGATAAAGGGTGTCAGACACAAGCTTGTATTCCTCTAGAACTTCCACCAACCAATCCACCAAAGTTTCTCGCATAGTTATTGAAATATCATTCTGAACCTTCTCCATGTAATTGGGTAATGGCCTCATCTTGTCCTCAATCTGAATAACCAACCATCATAATCAGTCCATGTAAATCTAATTGGCCAAAATACATTCCCCATCTTATGATCACATGCCTAAAAACTGGGATACTAAGCAGGGAAAGATAATAACTAATCCCTTAAATATATCGCCATTACTCATTACAGGAAATGAAAATTGAAACCATCGATATCAGTCAATTTAAATAACACCGGCGCAAAATACAGTGCCCAAATTATGATTACAAGTGTAAACCGAGAATAATTACTGAACATCATAAGATATTAAATTTGCATCATCTTAGAAGTCATTGTTATGTCAACGGGAAAAAAATGCATCTCCAAAAGTAGAAAAGCAAACTTCCATATCAAATTGATCAGTTTCGCCCGAGAATTTCAGTAAATACTTTCCATATCAAAAGTTAATTTACTGACTCTAGTCCGAAAATTATGCTTAATTTACCATCCAAACGCCTACAAGCTATCAACAATCAAATTCCAACTCCGCAAGACAATCAACATTCAATATCAAAAATAGGTTTACTGAGCAGGGAAAGATAATAAATGATCCGTTATAGCATATCGCCATTACTCTTCAGATAAGAATCAAAGCATCATAACTCTAGCGCAAGCGCAACATACGAATTTATGATCACAAGTGTAAACCGAGTATGATTACTAAGCTAAAGCAACAATAGATATTATTCTTGTATCTTGTCTTAAACTGCTATCACAATACTATCAAAGGAAACAAAAGCATCAACAATAATAGAAAAGCGAAAGCACTTTCCAGATCAAATTGATAAACCAAACCTTCCACCGGAGAAGTTCATAAAAGAAAACACTTTCCATATCAAATGTTAATTTAATGACTTAAGTCTGAAGATTATGCTTAAATTTCAATCCAAACATACAAGCTATCTTGAATCAAATTCCAAATCCAAATGCACAAGATAACAAACATTTAATATCACAAGTAAGACCAAACTTCCAATCCCAAGTAATGATCCACACCCAAAAAAAAATTCTAAGGCCCCATTTCGTACTGTTGTTTAATTACCGTAGCTTTTAAGTTACAGTGTAGTTTAGAAGTTAAAAAGTTAAAAATAACTTTTAAGTTATATTCTATCAAATTTTTATTTTACAGTTAGAATTTTCATTTCACCACAGCTGTTGCTTAAAAGCCATCACAGAACCAAAGAAATTAAAGAAACCAAAAAATTATAATCAATTTCATAAGCATAAAATCAAATGACTCAGAAATTACAGAAATTGGATCAAAATTTCAAGGTAATAACACTAAACCGATCAAACGGCTAAAGCAGAAGCCCTAGTATTACCATTTCAACAATTTTACACAAATTACCAAAAATAAATAAATAAATTCAAACCCAAGAACCAAATAAGTGAATTAAAATAGAACAAAAAAATTCTGAAGGCATCCTAATACCTCCAATAAGCGAAGATGCTTATATATAGAAGATGAATAAGAACATTTATTCAAAGCACTCAAGCTCTCATTGCTCTTCTGTTCAACAAGCTCTTCATTTATAATCTTCTCATTCTTCAACCCGCGTTGATTCGACTCAGTGCTCGGCGAGTTCTCACTATCTTCCCCACATTTCCTTTTCAATATTCGTTTAGGCTTCTGGGTATCTCGAGAATCCGAGCTCTGAATCGGTTTGGTATTACACGAGTTGGCGAGTTCGCCCAGCACCACTCGTTTCTTGGAGGAGGATGAGCGCGTGGCGTGCACGCGGTTTTCTTGATCAGCGTCAGAATTCCCCATTATTAATAAATTTTTACGTGCTTTTGTCTGTCGTGTAATCGTGTTTAATTGTTAATCATTTGTTTTGGAGAGAGAGAGAGAGGTTGCACACAGACCCCGAAATGCCGCCATTTTCTTTATTCAAAAAAAAGATGTTGCCGCCTTTCGGAGCTAACAGTCGCTTGCTTCGTTAATTAATGTATAAATTACACAGAGTTATTTTAACTTAAAATTTTTATGATTAAAATTGCAGTTGAACGCTAATACAAGCAGTAAATATTTTTTTTCCCCCAAACTGATTACTTATTATATAAATCATACATATTCAAACTCAGTTTGGTATAATATTTAAAATAGAACTTTTTTCAAATAAAATTTCTAATAGAACTATAGTATAATTATTTTTTAATCTCCAAAAACTCTAATTAGATAAGCAAATAAAAGTGAAAAAAAAAAAAAACACACACTTTGGCAAGTGAATTCACAATCGATAGTAAATCCTAAAATAATTCCAATATAAACTTGCCAATACAAAATTGTTTAACACCAATGCCAGAGAGAATTATGCCGACAAATTTGGCTTCCATATGCATTTGCTACATGCTTGATCTGGTGCTTGAATCAGAAGCTCAGAGTTGGCCAACAGAAGTGCTGCATAAATTCTTTCATCCAATTTCAACATGGAGGCAACTGCATAAATTTTCATGCCGTGCCATTTGCAGCAAACATTCGCTAAAGAGTATATAACCATCGGCGACAAGACTGGAGGTCTACTAAAAGTCTAAAATACAAAACACAAGCGTGCCCGCGCACGAAAAAATCTAATGGGTTGGAAAATTTCACCTCCCTGAAAATTTTACAAGCACCGGACAAGTAGGCGGTGTACATGTTTTAACAACGAATATAGCAAAGCATGTACTAGGAACTAAATTTTAAAACTGGTAATGAGCTACAACAATGTAGTAGTTTTATTTAGTATCATTGCGATGGCTTAACTAAAAGCAATTAACCTGAATGCGGAAAACCTGCAGAGCCTAATGAGACTAAAGTACAACAGTTGCTATCTTTTTACCTCTATAGAAGTTAATCCTTCGAGACAATCCAGCTGCTCATCTTAGGAGGTATTGCTTTTGAACGAGGTCAATGGTCATAATTGTTCGCTTTAGAAGATCAATTTGTGTGGGGTCAAACAGCAGAATTATGTTTTCTCCAAGTTCGGTAATTTGTCTGCGCTTCTTTAACTTTTGCTGAACTAGCTGCGAGACCTTGTACAACCTCAATTTTTGAGCTATGATCTGATGCCTGATCTCCTAATCTGCCCTCACTATTCCTCTTTCTAGATGTCCGGGTTGTAGGTTTACTACTACCACATTCCGGAATCGCCAATTCACTATCTTTTACATTCCCACGGCAACTCTTATCATCAACACCTATCTTGGGTGATTCCACATTTTCAGTTCCATTGCAGTCAGAAACTCTTCCAAC
Organism: Zanthoxylum bungeanum; assembly: GCA_019454045.1. NCBI lineage: Eukaryota > Viridiplantae > Streptophyta > Magnoliopsida > Sapindales > Rutaceae > Zanthoxylum > Zanthoxylum bungeanum. The sequence goes on from SKCR01043651.1 coordinate 14,338, forward strand.
TGTTCTCTTGCGAGATAGAGGCATGGAGGTGTTCTTTTCTGAATTGGCCAGTTTTGCATTCGTAGATGATGGATGGTTGAAGCTCCAACGAGAATTGCCAAACCATTTATTAACCTGCAAAGAAAAACTTGAATGTGCACTTTAATTTTTTATTTCAAGCTTAAATTTTTTATTTCAAGAATAAAGCTTTTGCAAAGAAGTTTGTTGTTATGGCAATGATATAAGGTATGACCTGAGAATAAGTGAGTCCTAGCTCTTTTGCCAGACTTTCTTTTGTGGTTCGATCGGGATATCGATTTTCCTTAAAGGAGTTGTAGAGTTTCTGCAAAGAAAAAAGACCATAAAATTAATTTCAACCGTCGCTATAAATTGACTGATATCTAGTCACAGCATTGTTGCAGCATCAAACTTTTATTTACCATAAAATATAATGAAAGCAATTGAGAAACAACAAGATTCGTAGAGAAAGGACAATGGAGAAGCAACCAAAAGTATACAAGTGTATGAGAGAACACCTCGTGAATCAAAAGCTCTAAAAATGAAGTTCTAGCAGAATCAAAGAACCAAGAGTTATAAATATGATGTTTGTAGAATGAAATCTAGAGTGAAGAAGATAAACCATCATAATGGAAAAGAGTTGGACTCAACATTATACAATGAGATATGAAACAAAATTTTGTACTAAATCAGATTGTCATATACCAATGGATCAAATAATACTCTACTCTTCTTGATCTTTTTTCATATGTACTCTTAATTCTACTTTTCAATTTTTCTATTAAGTTTCTGCTTCTGCCTTCAAGAGGGACCATCTACTAAAAACTTTCACTCCCTCAATACAAAATGCAAGATTTTACTATCTTGCACTCTTACCCTCATCCATGGTGTCCACAGTATATCTTATAACCTATTATGACCTATGGAAAATGAGAGAATACTAACACAACATACCAAAACCAAGTTAAAAATCATCTTTGAATATGCATTAAATTATTTTACCCGAGTTACATCTTCTCCAAGTATCTTGTAGGATGACCTATCTCTTTTACCCCGAGAACCAGGTGTAGAGGAGTCTCCATGTGATTTAGCTAATGATATATTAGAATCTTCAGAGTTCAACTTTCGGCGACCTATTCTTTTAGGATTATGGTCAGTCTCGTATAGGTTTTCTTTTTCATCCTTAGTAATCTTTCCTCGCTTAATGATAGGGGTTTTTCCATCCGATGATGCTGGAGAACCTTCTCTAGTACTCTTTGTCCTTTTTCTTGGTTCATCATCGTCACTCCAACATTCATCGTCACTTGAATCAGAAGGAACATTTCCATATGTTTCCTACATGTCAGAGCATCAAAAACAAAGATCAGCAAACTACAAAGTGGAATACAATAAACAGTGAATGGGAAAGATTGACAGACATTGTAATAGTGCAATTTGCAAACACTATAGAATATAGATAATAACTACAAAATCAGCATTGTTTTATGACAAGAGGCAGATCAGATGTTGACAAAATCATACAGTGTCGTAAGATTTATATGATGTCTTATTCAGTAATGTTTCTTCAACAGTACAAGGACAAGCTAACAACAATAGTATATCAGTGCATGCTGAAAGGAAATACATATGGCACAGTAAATCCCAATGATCCATAATGAATTTGGTTTAATATTTTGTTAAGCTAAATCACCAACCCCCAAGTTGCTGAATTTGGTTAAATATTTGGTTTAATAATGCATATTTTGTTTAATAATGAATTTGGTTTAATATTTTGAGACTGGTCTACCCTCATTTCTCTCTCTGCCACACACAAACACAAAATTGCAGGCAAACAGTTGCTGAATGACACAGTGGAAAATATGGTGTAGCCATATCACTGGTAGGTACTGACAAGACAACCAAAGTCCAAAACAAACATCGGCAAGGATCTTGCCAAACATTAAAACAAAAGAATTGATGACAGAATACATACTTTGTTTGCACTACCAGGAATAACAGAGCTAGACTCTAAATTTGAATGAGTGACAAGTGAGAAGAATAATGATTACAGCAAGGTGGGATGAAAAGTAGAAGAATCATATCTCGTTCTCAAATAAGCAGTTAAAAGATCAGCAATCTAAAGAAACTTAACATAAAAGGGAGAATAAATCTATAATGCTGAGTAGCAAGTATTTTAATTATGTATCACACAGTACAGATAATATTCAGTCAGAAAAGCAGCTGGTATCATGACATGAAAATAATATTTGAAATGACACTCACATCATATAACTTTTTGTAGTCCAACCTTTCAATGCTTCTTTTTCCATAAACAGGTGCAGCACTATCCTGCCCAGGTTCTAATATGGATAACAATTCATTATTTAAAGACTGATTGTTCCCACCAAGTTTAGATTTTTGTCCACTAGAATCTCCGAGAGGACTGATAGATGTGACACCTTTGACATTTCCAGAAGACATGTTATCTTCCAAAACAGAAGCAAGATCCTCAGAATCAGATGTAAAATCAGAACTCGAACTTTCTTGTGTAACTTTCTCATCAAGTTCTGGAGCATCTGGATTATACTCATCATCGTCCTCTGAATCTTCAGAAGGAAGGCCCAAGTACCCCTTGTCATCAGCAGGTGCCTTCACTTCATCAGATGTAGAAGTGAAATCAGATTCATCCGAGCTTGATCCATCCGAACTTGATTCATCTCCCTGATCCTGCTCATCAGTTGCTGGACCATCAGGATCATAGTCATTATCATCAGAGTCCTCTGAAGGAAGTCCAAAGTTGGGATCCTGATTATGTCCAGCTGCTGCTTCAGGAAAAACCTTCTGCACAAGGGATGGTAGCAAGATGAGCATTGAAGGGGTCAATTGAAGTAGTATTTCAATAATACATTAGAGACAGGAGGTTGAGTCATTGACCTCCCAATTGTCAGTGATAAAAATCTTTGTTCCTAGCAATTCATTAACCAAGTCGATGCAGTCAACTTTGCAATCACAACCAGGGCACAACCAGCCCTCATCATCAGGAGGAACTGTAAGCAGAAAGAAAAAATATAACTGACAACACAGTAACTGCATAAACAGCAATTTAAGTTATTGCTATGTGGTAGGAATAAGGGCTTACTGTCTTCTTTTAACAAAGGTGGCTCTAGGCAGTATTGGTGGAATCCACGATCACAAGCACCATCGCAGAGTATAATATCATTATCAGCAGACAAGTCTTTGAACCCACATTTTGCACAATAAATCTGCCATAAAAGGATTTCAAATCCTATCATTTACAATCCTTGGTATATTATTATCAACAAAAAAAGAAAAAAAGAAAGAAAGAATAATATGTCTGAACATGCACATATAATAAGAATTTCATCAATGAACATCATTTGCAATAAGAAAAGTTCTCCTACATCCTCACTGTCAATCTGTCCTTCAGAATCAAATAAAGATTTTGGAAACCTTCCTTCAGTGCACAGTGAATCTAAACGTTGAAATAAATCTCTAATTTTCAATTTGCGTCGAAGGATTTCAGATGTGGCTCGTTGAAGCTCCTTCTCTGGCTTTAATTTTTCAACACTGCAAGAGTTAATAAACAGGGTACATAAGTAAAAAGAGTGTAGATAACAATAGGCCTCAACATACATTTAATGCATTTTGAAGCATAAAAAATGACACTCAGCATGTCACAAAAACATTATATCTTTAGGATTCCCCGAGTATAAGATTCTGTATTTTTGTGGGCCAAAAAGATGAATGCAAAGAAAAAAGAACATAAAATCTCAGTAATGGCAATTCCTAAACCTATAGTTACTTCACTCTACTTATAATTCTCCTTTGCCCTTGGAAATCACAAAAACAATCAAAAAACATGCGAAGAAGAAGGGGAGGGAGAGGGGGGAAGAACCTAATCTACAAATGATAATGATAAAATAAAGTTCCTGATTAAGCATTCAAGTTATACCAAGTAAAATGAAAAATCTCCTAAAAAACTAGTGCAGAAAAGGAAAAAATAGGGAAAGTAGAAAAACAATTCACATGCTACCTTAGTCCTCTCCAGCCTTCACCAGAATAAGCAGCGATCAGGCTTTGCTCATAGTTAATTCGGTTCAATAAATATCTTAGATGTGTCTTAATTCTTGAATATTCATCAGCTACTATCTTCTTGCCTCTTATGTTCTTCGGCTTCTTTCTTTTTCTCTCTCCAGTAGAACTAACATCAGCCAACTTATTGCTAGACTCAGGAGCTTTAGGTTTCTCGCCTGATCTCGCACGCAGAACTCTATCACTGCCTCTTAACATATATATGTTCTTTAAAGATTTTGAAGCTCTTTTTCCCTTGCGCCCCAAGCATGCAGAATTATTTGCTGCATCATTAGGTGTTGTTTCCAATTGCTCAAGACAAGCCATGTCATCAGGAGATGGTCCCAAATGTTCAGTGCTAGGAGTTGTAATTGGAACTTCGGGTTGTTTTAATAGTTCAATAGGAGAAATTTTGACCACGAGTTCAAGAGTGGCTCCTAACGCATTAGTGGTTATATTGCAAGATGTCCCAACACTTGCTTCAAGTGTCTGTTCTGACTTAGATTGTCGAGGGCATGAATTTTCACCAGCCTGACGATTATTGTTCGCAACTCTTGGAGGTGACTGCAAGGGTTCACAAGGACAAACCTTGGTAATGTCTTCAGAAAGTGTGAGTAAGTTTTCATGTACACCACCACTGGGTAATGTGGCATCTGTGACTGCTGGTTCATTTTTGTTGATTTCAGAACCAACCTGACGTTTCTGGTCTACTGGTTCACTACAAATACAATCAGCATCAAGTGCATTACACCTATTTCCAGAATGAAACTCAAGTGTCTGTCTATTATCAGTCAGAAGACTCTGGCTTACATCTTTAAAGACTGGTTGCAATGTTGCATTATCCACTGAACTGGTTGCTCTAGGTTCATCAGGTGTGATTTGAAAACATAGCTGATGCTTTTGTTCTGATTGTTCATTATGCATAAATTCAGTGCCAATTTCAGGTTTCTGCTCTGACGTATTTTGTTGAGAGCATGATGTGTTATAGGTTTGACTACTCTTGCTCACGTCTTCAGGAGGGGGTACCAAATGGACAGTAAAGGAGCCGTCCAGCACATTTCCACAAAAAGGTTGTAGCTTCTCATTATTTGGAATGCTGGTTTCTGCAGAACCAGTTTCTCTAGGCTCATTTTCTACTGCTTCAGAACCAAGCATATTCTTTGATTCTGATGGTTCACTTAGTATACATTCAGCACGAAATCCACACGTCCGTTCAGATGTAGTTTGTTTAGGGCATGAATGATCTCCAGTTTGACTACTCACTTGTGACTGAGAAACACTCATATGCTCAGCCTTGGACATATCAATCAGAAGGCTAATTATAATATTAGCACTTCTATATGTAGCGTGTAGTGCTACAACAAATTAGAAACATCCAACTTGAAGAGGGGGAAAATGAATTTTGACTAGCTAAAAAGAATTATGACCACATTATGCTGTCCAACTTTGTATTTGCAACCAAAAATGCAAAACAAACAATTCAAACCAACTTTCTCTTCAAAATTGGCGCTGAAATATCAAAACTCACTCGCTACAACAAGAACAGATTCTGTAGCGTCATTTAAACCCTACACACCTGCAGAAGATATAAAAATATTAGATAGCTTATAATTTAGCATTGTAAATGAAAATGGCATAAAAGTAAAATAAATATCAAAGAGACGCGACTTGAAACATTATACAAATCATCTACCACTAAATCTGCAAGGATAGGTAAAATGTGCATATCTTAGTTCCGCCCTCCAAAAACTCTACTCAAAATACTCGATAATAAAATCTTTTCAGAATCATCTAAAATCCAAAGTAAACCTAAATGCAGTAATGGTTCAATACACTACATGGTACCATTTCCTCTAATTGTTGTCTTTTCAAGACTCGAGCTCACATGTTACACAAGAAATTATCTAACCTACTACCTACCTACGTCAGGCTTATGAGACAGTGGAGCTAAAAGCTCGTACAATAGCATAAACTAATGCAACATTCTACCTAAGTTGAACTGAGAACCGAACAACATTAAAAAAGAATCACAATATTTTGAATTTTTTATATATTTTCTTTCTTTCGTTGTTTTCCTCTTCAGCTTTCTCGGCAGCCAAACAAACACAAACAATACTCAGCAGCTAAAAGAAAGAGGAAAAAAACTAAGCTTACTTGAAGATAATACGTTTTAAGCAAGAGATGTAATTACTAGCCTATTCCTTTGATAAATTTTATGAACTATTCTTCGGAAAAAATATTTTCAAAAAAAGAAAAAAAAAAACGGACCTTAAATTGGTGGCTTGAATCTCGTAGTTATGACTTAAGAGAAGTAAAATTACCATGAGCGCCGATGAAGAAGGGAATTTATTTTAGATTTTAGATTTTTAGACTTAAGAAAAAGGCGGTTCTAACAGTAGAAGCCTCTAAATCTGGGCCACCGTCAAGCATTGTCAGTGAGAAATACAAGAGAGATTTTGCATTTTGGTAGCCAGGGCTTACGTTTCTACTATTTTGCGCTTGCGGCGCACAGTTTTCCTTTCTTAATGGGCTGTGATGGGCTGGATTGTACTGGGCTCGGCCCACTTTTTATTATTAGGACTATGCATGGACAAATTGTATTGAGAGCTGGCAAAATATGAACCCATCTATTAAATGAGTATGGGATGATAAAAATTTTCATTTTTATTAAATAGATTAGGTCCTTGTCATTAATAATTATGTTAGGTTTGAGTTTTAAGTCTTTGACTATGACGTATCTTTTTTTCCAAAATTATTATCTAAGTTATTTTAATCAACACTAAAATGTTAGGTATGATTTTTTATATTTTGTGAAGGATGAACATTCTATATGGTGTTTTTTTTAATTAAATTTTAGATAGATTTAAATTTTGGTGGTTTACTGTTTTTAAAGGACTTAATGGTCTTTTAAAACTATGAAATTTTATAGTTTTAATTTTAATATGTGTCATTTTTAGTTTAAGCTTTCATTACATGAATTTTGATGTTATTAAATATTTTATTATTTTTATTTTATTATTTTAGTAGGTATATATATTATATATGTGTAATTTATGTTAAGAGGGTCAACTAATGATATTCATGTAAATCTATTGGTATTAAATGATTTAGTAGGTCACTCATTTATCTTTCATGTGAGATTATGATTTTGATTTTTTTTTGTCACGATTGTTAAATAGGTCATGTTTGGATGAGTCTAAATTTGACACGAACACTATTTGTTAACCTATTTTACCACTTCTAATTATAATCCAGCGATAGTTTGTACTTTGGATGTACCTCGTGACTTAATTATTTGAACTTAAAAATGGTTCAAATGATTAAGTTGATTTTGGTATATTTTTTAAAATAGATCTTCTACTTTATAATTTTTATAAGTATGTTTTTTAAAGTAATTTTAATTATTTGGTTAAATTGGAAATTATTTTAATAGACGAATTTTTTTAAGTTATATTATAAAAAAATTTAGGAAATAAAATAATGATATATTTGATAATTTAACTATTTAAATAAAATTTTACAAGCTCTACCCTAAAAATACAAAATTTGAGTTTCTTTCGACAGATATAATATTATTTTTTTAATCTCTATAAATTGTACTCAAACAATAATAATATTCACAAAGAAAAAAGCACAACGCGTATAAAATCGTGTTTTATGTAATTGATAAATCGAAAAAGCTTATTGTTACGCGTATTTCTGTGCGTTTTTCTATGTCAATATTTATTATTTCTACTCAAGTCTCACAACTAAATAACACAAAAATTAAAAAGAACTTTTTATATTAAACAATCTCTTTTTAGCAGTAGAGAAGCCATACTAAACTGTATTAAGACTCCGTTTGATATAATTTTTTTTTTATATAAAGTTTTTTTAAGAATACCTTTAGTAGAGAATATTGCACGGAGTATAAGCTAATGTCAAAAAATAATATTTAATTGTGATGTTATAGTTATGTGAACGTTAACACTAGCGTTAAAGATGGTGTTTGGTGAAGCGTTAAAATGGTTGCGTTAACGCTCCACCAACGCTGCACTAAACACGAGATAAGTATATTTTTTGTTAATATAACTTTTAGAAATATAGATTTTGAAAAAAATAATAATTAAGGTTTTGATTATTAAAGAGAATTTTTATTAAAATTATATTAATATAAAGTTTTTTTTTTAAGTTGTATTGAATGAAATACTGTTTTGAAATAAAATAATAATATTATAGATAATTTAATTATTTAAAAAAGTTTTTAAAGTTTTCAACATTTACTTTTAAAAACTTAAATTTTGAGTTTTTTTTTATTAGAGACAAAATAATTTTTTTAATTCTCAAAACTCTACTCAAAATACAAACAAATATTATCAAAAAAAATTAAGTAAAAAAAAATAATTTATCTCATACCAAACCGAGAATAAATTGTCTCATAACTATTGATCAAGCTCAATACAAAAAATAAACAATGTGAGCATTCACTTGTTTTTTAATTAGAAGTTTGTTGAAATCAACCTTGATCAGTACAACCTGTGCAAATCAATGGATATAAATAAGAAGTAAAAAATAAATAAAATAAAAAATCCTACCATACGATAATGGTAATACGTCACACATACCATCCAATAATATTTTATCAAATATATTAAAATAATTAATAATTAATTATATTTAATATGACTTCGCACAGTATATACTTTGTTGACGGCTGATTTCGGTCTCAGGGCAATATGAGAATATTACCCCATAACAACCCTCCTTCAATAGTGAATTTGTTAACCAAACGTAATTTTAGCAAAAGACAGATAAATACACCAATCAACAAAGAGATTTAACGTGGTTTGGCGGATCAGATCCAACCTACATCCACGGGCACAGAACGGACGATGTTTTATTATCGAAATATGCTTCTCTAATCTGCTTTTTGTGTTTACAAGTCTGATGATAATGATATTGATCTTGATTCTGATGTCACTTACTTACACTTTCCCCTTCTATTTATAATAGTGAAGAAATCATATTCATTTTCCCATAAGGATTCCTAGTTGAAAACTACATTCACTTCCCATATCCTATTAGAATATTGACTCATCAACCTTTCCCCATGAAAATATGATAACTTATCTCCTTACCCCATAAGAATATGATAACTTATCTCCTTACCCCATAAGAATATGATAACTTATCTCTTTATCCCATAAGAATATGATAACTTATCATCTGGAGCATATCTCGCTATCTGGTCGGTCTTTATGAGGTCGGTCACAATGGTCCTCTGAACTGAGAATGCTGCTATCGATCTGACAATACTTGTCCACCCGAACTTAAGTGGTCGGTCACTGATCACCAAGTGCTCGGCCCCTTACCGTTGGCGTATGCAACATCGAATGGTCGGGTCGGCATTAGTGGTATCGATCAAGAAGGGAGTTACCCTTTTACCCATGCCGTACTGCTTAAATATCATAGTACTTAAAAAAACCATCAACATATATCCCCTAGTTCTCGGTAACAACGAGTTTGCGAGTTGATGCCGGGAACTATAAAAAAAATGGTGTGCCGATGAATCCGTCGGTGGTCACTCCAGGAACCGCAGAGAAAAATACCTTGGCTGCAAATCTGGTCATTCCTGCCACTTTCATGTGCTCAGTCAACGCGGATCGCGATATCTACCAGTGGAGAAAATGTTTTGCCCTTATGCTGATGACGATCGGCTCGGTGGGACTTAACCCGACCCCGAGCTGAGAAGAACATTTGCCTCTGGGGGAATGTCCCCTCCCCAGACCAATAGAGGGCCGACCATGGGGAAGATGCTCTGATCCCATGTCGATGATAAGTCTCTCGGTGGGACGTATCCCGACCCCGAGCTGAAGAAAGACTTGGCTCTGGGGGAATGTTACATCCCCAGTCCAAAGAAGCCGACTCGGTGGGACGTAACCCGACCCCGAGCTGAAAGAAAAACTTGGCTCTGGGGGAATGTTACATCCTCAGTCCAAAGAAGCCGACTCGGTGGGACGTAACCCGACCCCGAGCTGAAAAAAAGACTTGGCTCTGGGGGAATGTTACATCCCCAGTCCAAATAAGCCGACTCGGTGGGACATAACCCGACCCCGAGCTGAAGAAAGACTTGGCTCTGGGGGAATGTTACATCCTCAGTCCAAAGAAGCCGACTCGGTGGGACGTAACCCGACCCCGAGCTGAAAGAAACATCGATCTCGGCGGTACCATAGCAGACCCGAGCCGGAAAGAAACATCGGTCTCGGCGGTACAAGAGCAGACCAGAGCCGGAAAGAAACATCGGTCTCGGCGGTACAAGAGCAGACCCGAGCCGGAAAGGAACATCGATCTCGGCGGTACAAGAGCAGACCCGAGCCGGAAAGAAACATCGGTCTCGGCGGTACAAGAGCAGACCCGAGCCGGAAAGAAACATCGGTCTCGGCGGTACAATAGCAGAACCGAGCCGGAAGAAAACATCGGTCTCGGCGGTACAAGAGCAGACCCGAGCCGGAAGGAAACATCGGTCTCGGCGGTACAAGAGCAGACCTGAGCCGTAAAACAAATATCAAAACCATTGTGTGGGCCATAACAAACAAGCATAATCAAATATCAGCCTAAGACAGAAGAGGTCTTACTCACATTTTTGGGATTCGTTGCCTTCCGCTTTTTCGCCTCTTCTCCGACTGGCTCCGGCTTCAAGCCCCTCATTATTCCTCTCTCCCATCCTCTCCAGTTTGTCCATCATGGATTTTAGAAGGATTTGATTTTCCTCCCTTTCTTTCCTCATATTTTCCTCTATTTTCTCCATCCAATCTGCTGTTGAACTCCTTGACGACCGGTGATTTCCACCTTATGCCATTGTCTTACCACGCGAGCTGCTTTTTGTTGGAGTTCCCCACAGACGGCGCCAACTGTTGACGGTTGATTTCGGTCTCAGGGCTATATGGGAATATTACCCCAGAACAACCCTCACTCAATAGTGAATTTGTTCGGTTATGGGGGGAACCAAAAGCAAATTTAGCAAAAGACAGATAAATACACCAATCAACAAAGAGATTTAACGTGGTTCGGCGGATCAGATCCAACCTACATCCACGGGCACAGAACGGACGATGTTTTATTATCGAAATATGCTTCTTTGATCTGCTTTTTGTGTTTATAAGTCTGATGGTAATGATATTGATCTTGATTCTGATGTCACTTACACTTTCCATTTCTATTTATAATATTGAATAAATCATATTCCTTTTCCCATAAGGATTCCTAGTTGAAAACTACCTTCACTTCCCATATCCTATTAGGATATTGACTCATCAACATTTCCTCATGAAAATAGGATAACTTATCTCCTTACCCCATAAGAATATGATAACTTATCTCCTTACCCCATAAGAATATGAGAACTTATCTCTTTATCCCATAAGAATATGATAACTTATCATCTGGAGCATATCTCGCTATCTGGTCGGTCTTTATGAGGTCAGTCACAATGGTCCTCTGATGAGAATGCTGCTATCGATCTGACAATACCTGTCCACCCGAACTTAAGTGGTCGGTCACTGATCACCAAGTGCTCGGCCCCTTACCGTTGGCGTATGCAACATCGAAGGGTCGGGTCGACATTAGTGGTCTCGATCAAGAAGGGAGTTACCCTTTTACCTCTGTCGTACTGCTTAAATATCATAATGCTTAAAAAACAACATCAACATACTTATTAATTTATAATATATAAAAAAAGAATAGTGGTGCAAAAATTCTAAGCCACTTAGCAAAGGTAAGCACACTAAGCATGCTTGTTATAATTCAGAAAAAGAAAGTTAAATTTTCCACTTTAGTGGCCAATTATTCCACTTGATCGCCGTTTTTTTTTTCCCAAAAAAAAAAGGGTCCACTTGATCGCCGAAATTGAAGTTGCAATTTGAAGGGAAAGTGCTACAAAAATCTTATTGTTTATTAATTAAATAGATTCAAGTTATCTTTAAGAATGTTTGACAAATGTATCTTGACAAATGTTTGACCATTTATATTCTTACTAATAATCATCTAATCCGAAAGATGTTCTAAAATATTTTTTTGATAGCTCGTTTAAGAACTACAATTTTTCGTTTTAAAATAATATCATTTCTTATATTTAAGGGAAAAAAAAAAGACTTGCAGATTAAAAAAGAGGAAGCTTCATAAAAAATGAATCAAAACACAATAAGATAATGAAATAATAAGGAAAGATATTATTATTTGGGTAAACATCAAGTGGATGGAATGTCAATCCTAGAATAAGTAGTAAAATCTTAGTGCTTCCTGAAAAATGTGCACCTTGCTCCAATAATAGTAACTTTGTGGGTAGAGTGTAGACAGTTGAGCCAATAACAAAACCTTTTAAAAACGTGTTACCTTAAGCCTCTGCAAGTTGTACATGGTGTTAAAGCAAAAATCATTTAACACCATTATGGAATCACAATTATTGACTAACAACACGTTGGATTTAGATTTGGTGTTCGGTTGGATTTTGTATTGATTTTTTTTATATATATATAAATTATTATCGGGAGTTTTTTTTATAACTTTAATTAATCATATATTATTATTAAAACACGAGTGATAAAAGATTATAAAAAAACTTATCATAAATCAACTCATTATTATAAAAATCTTATCATAAATTAACTCAGTATTGAATTTAAATTCAAACATATTACAATAATCTTTTGTTTATAAAAATTCATTACCATTTTGGATCTTTTGTGGTCATTAAAATTCAACACTGAATTCAAATTCGAACGTGTCACAGGAATCTTTTGTCTATAAAAACCCAATTACCATTTCTGGATCCTTTATGAGTCTATGACCATTAAGTGAAGAAACTTTCCAAGTATCACAAATGGGTTTCACAAACACATGCCAATATTTTTGGTTAGCCATTCTCCTTATTGTGTCCATTTGGGCCAACAACATTCAAGTTATATGCCGCCCTGTTAATGAAAGATTAAGCATGGAAACGATGCATGAGCAATGGATGGCTCAACATGGACGTGTGTATAAAGATGCAGCAGAGAAGGAGAGACGCCATGAGATCTTCAAGAACAATGTGAAATACATTGATGACTTTAACAACAATGGTGCTGGAAAAGACAAGGGATACAAGCTTGGTGTTAACAAATTTGCAGACCTAAGTAATGAAGAATTTCGAAGCACGTATACCGGTTTCGATGGACAAACCCAGAACTCCAAAGCTATGTTCGTATCAGAAGCCTTGCCTCCTACAAATGCAAACATAACTGTCGTTGATGTGCCGGTTAGCATCGACTGGAGAGAAAATGATGCTGTGACTCCTGTCAAGAACCAAGGGAATTGTAGTAAGTAACAACTAACAAGTTAGTTTGTGGTGTTAGTTTTTTTTTTTAATATGCTTTAATATTCTATATATCAAATGATATATGAAATTAGATAGATTGATGTTCAATCTGTTCAGGTTGTTTATAATTTTGTTACTGTCAATACACAGATTGTTGCTGGGCATTTTCAGCAGTGGCAGCAGTGGAAGGAATAACAAAAATCAAAACAGACAAATTAATATCACTATCAGAGCAAGAGCTTATTGACTGTGACACTGCAAGTTTTAACCAAGGCTGTAGAATTGGTCGCATGGACAGTGCCTTCGAGTTCATTAAGAACAGCAATGGCATCACAACAGAAGCCGATTATCCCTACGTGGGAAATGATTACGGCGCATGCAAAACAACCACCAACAATGTGTCAGCCGCGGCAGCAGCAGCAGCAGCAGCAGCAACAATATCTGGGTACAAATTTGTGGCAGAAAATGACGAGCAGGCAATGATGCAAGCAGTGGCAAATCAGCCAGTCTCAGTTTCAATTGATAGCAGTGGCTACAGTTTTCAATTTTACTCGAGCGGGGTTATTAAAGAAGGCGAGTGTGGTACGGATCTTGATCATGGGGTTACAGTCATTGGCTATGGGGATACTTCTGATGGGACTAAGTATTGGTTGGTGAAAAATTCTTGGGGCACAGGCTGGGGGGAGAGTGGATATGTGAGGATTCAAAGAGAAGCTGCTGCCAAAGAAGGAGTTTGTGGCATTGCTATGATGCCTACTTATCCAATTCTATGAAGGAGGAGGAAATAAGTCATGATGGCCACTAGAATGACTAGATCACTCTTCAAGTTCATTCAATGTGGACTCACAAAGACATGTTTTTTCACATAATGAAAATTTAGAGGCAAATGTTATACAAGTAAATTTTAAAATTAAAGTAGGAAAAAAGTATTTTAATTTATAAAAATGATAAGGAGACTCAATCGAGATTAAATGGCGATAAAATTATAATCAAAATTATGTTATTTTAATAATGATTTATCATATTTTTAGTCTTTATTTAGTCTGCATATTATTACTCTTATTGAAATTACAAGAGACAAATAATAAAAATATTATTTTAAAGAATAAAATTAAAAATAAACATTATATAAAAAAATCCCACGTCCATGTAGAGCTTGGTTTTTTTTTTTTTTTTTTTTTTTTTTTAAAACTTGTTTTTAGCTTTGTCCCAATACATAAAATAGTTAAAGATGACTATGAGTAGTGATTTTTTAATTTTGGTCTCGTTTCGAATCCTGAATTTAATGATTTAAGATCCAAATTCCAATTGAAATTCAGGATTTTCAAATAAAGATTCAGGATTCAAAAAAATTATATCGATTTAGTACAACATATCAAATTTCGATCAAAATTTCAAGATTTTCTTCCATGTAATTGAAGTGTTTGTTAGTCGTATAATACGAATCAAATTAATTTTTTGTCATATGCGTTTATTTTGAAAATTTGCTGGCAAATTGTATTACTTTTGATGTTCAAAATATTTTCCGCCAATCAAAAGAATTCAAGATGCTAAAATTGTCTTAGCTTCAGAAAGATAGCCGAGTGGCTTGAACAAAATTTACATATTATAGTGTAGTTTTATCTCTTCTTATAAAAATTAGAATAATTAAAAAATAAAATTTAATTACATTCTTTACATATTATAAATATTGTGCTTATTCGATATTATTTTATAAATAACATGAAAGTGCGTTGCTTTAATTGTTTTATTAAATACAATATAGAAATTGAAACAAATATAGTGTCGTAAGTAATTATCGAGAAGTGAATCATAAATATAAAAGTCGATGAATTAGAAGTATTCTATTTTCAAGAATTTATTTATGAATCAACTAATATAAGAAAACGTCAAATATAATAACAAATAAAATATTAAGTTTTTTTAAGACAGAGGAAATAAATATGTTTGATAAGGGTATTTTTGTATAATAATGTTTATTTTATTCAGACATTTTTCTGATTAAATGTCTTAAATTAAGTGAGAAATTAATAAAAAAAACAAACATATTAGTAAATTTTCTGAAAATAAATTAAATTAAGTCTTCGAAAATAAAAACAAACAAGTCTTTAGTTGTTATGATTAAAAGAGATATAATATAAAAAAATTCAATAAATATCAAATTCAATAAATATTACCAATTTTTTAAATTATAATTATATTTGTTAATTATACCGATCCAAACCCCTACTAATTATCTATTTGTATTTTATTTAAGAGAAATTAAGATTATTAGTCCATCATTTTTACTTGAAATAAATTATATGGAGCTTGCAAATCCGCTGAATATATGAAAAAAATTCAAGTCATATCTCGAAACAATAGATTCGCAACTATAATATACTAAACATGATAACATACAAAATAGTCGTCACATACCGTTGGCTAATACCTCCTAAATTTAAGAAAAAAAAATATTCATTGTAAGAATAATAAAAAAAATTTATAACTTTTATCGGTGAATGATTAATTTATAATTTCGTTTAAAGTCCCCACAATCTAAGGACCGCCTTGTATACAAACTTTTTCTTTTTAAGAAAAGAGGTGGGTAAAAGATAAATTTAATTTTTATAATTTCATTACCTATCACAAGATTCGAACTCATGCGAAAAGTTAAATTGAGCTATTTGAAGATCATCAAGTCATGCCCTTAGGAGCTCTGCTATTTAAGCGGAGATTAATCATTGATTAGTCGCCGCTTAATCGTAAACCGCTATTTGAGCGATTCAATTCAGTCGATTTTAACCGCTTAAAATTGATAATGATTTTTGGATAATTTTAACTAATTAATCGACCGATTTTCAATTTTTGATTTCCTCAAAAACGCTTGATTTATTTTATAATATATTTTTAGGTTTTTAATATTTTTGGAGTTTTGATTGATGATTTTGTGTAAAAATAGAAGATTAAATTAGAAAGTGAGAATATGCTCTAGCTAGATTTATTATTATAATAATAACATCAAAATGTTTATTTTATTATATTTTCTTAAATAACGATAAATTTTTTAAAACTTTATTAAAATAATCATTATTCATATTGACTAAACTAACGACTCTCCGGTTATTTAATAATTTTCACCAACTTTTTACTAATTTTTGGAGGTTATTGAGAGATAAATTTTATATATTTTTTATTTTCAATCATATGAAATGCCCACTTTACATTTCTCGATTAATTTTCAACTAATTACAAATCGCTAATGAAAATATTTGCTACTGATTTCATATAACATACAATCTAATATAACTTTACTAGTATTATCGAACTGACTCAATACAATGATAAAGTTATATATTTCTAAATATAAACTACTCTTCATTTGTGTATCAAAATTGAACCAGTCTCCAAGGGTAATTTGGGAATTTAGTCCCTCGAACAAACCTCACTCAGTAGTTAATTTGTTTGGTTAGTAGGGAATCAAAGCAAACTTAGCAAGCAAAATAAAAAATCACAGAGGAAAAGTTTGACGTGGTTCGGCAGAAAGTGGCTCCAATCTACGTCAACGGGTAAAAAATGTGGTAATTTTATTACGGCTCGAGGTCAAATCCGACAAACTTTCTCTCTCTATCACTAAGCCTTTATAGTTTTTTACAAGTTGTGAAATATGAAAATTGTTAACCATTGAATCTGTGGCTTCAACCTCTTTATATAGGCCCTCAAATCCACTGTTCCACTAACCCATGATGTCAGCTCACGTCATCATGTCATTGTCGCCCCATGCTCTTTTTCCCCAATCACTTAGTAAACAGTTGCTCTGACATCTGACTCAACCACCCACTGTCAGCAAAAACCCATCATTCCAACCTTTGGCCACTGCCACACGTTTTGTTGACGTGACACCCTGCGATTCAACCATTTAAACATTGTTCCGTCTGGTAGAGTCTCTTCTCAAGGAGAGCCGTTGACTTACTCTTATCACATCAACCTTCTAGAAGCTCAAACTTCCAAGTAGGGCGTACATCATATGCCTGTAAGTACAAAATATCATGGCCTCACCCCAATCCCACGGTCGACATGCCGAGGTGAATAGTGTCGAATCAAATCTCATCCAACTTCTTCAACATGGTCGGGTCGGTAAGTATGACCCTCTCGGGCCAGCTTCTACAAGTGCTCAAATGCTGCCAAATCTAATGCGTCCTTTATTGGTCGGGTTGATATCCCTACTCCTCTTCATTAGCCGGTCATATCCTTAGTAAAACTTTGTCGTATATTGGTTTTGGGTCCCTCATATGACTTCAGCCTCTTGGGGTCCCCATCATTCTCATCTGGGCCAAGTACAAACCCTATGTTACCCTTTATCGATATCCAAACTTACTCAGGGTGAATAACCACCATCAACATATGTCTCATAGTTCTCGGTATCAATAAGTCTGTAAATTGGTACCGAGAACTTCAAAAAAAATAATATGGTGGTTCATATTTAACATGTGTCCTCGGGTCGCAGCTCGTCACTACCCATATTTCCATGCTCCGAAAATCAGGAAGGTATATATATCGATAAAGATTCCCTTTTTATAATGATTGCCTCTCTTTCATCGCCAACTGGAAGGTCTTCCTAGGGTTTCTTAATAGTTCCTAGGAAGACGTGAAGGCTTAATGGTCTTCCTTAAATGCCCGTCACATCCATCAGACTTTCTTTTTGCTTTGTCTCCCAAGATGTAAGGGTCGTGCATCTATGACTTGGCGTCAAAAACTTAAAACATTTGTGATCAACCAAGTTCATGACTTCAATCTAAGCCTTAACATCTCTAATTTATGTAAAAATTTACAGTGTGTAAAACAGATGTTTAAAATCTGATTTTTAAACAAAAATATTAATTGTTCTGAGTGACTCTAAATCTAATTCACTACCTAAATTTTTTTGCTCAATGCCCCTACTTACTACACCTAGTTCGATCATAACCCTCACCCATTTGTTCATCATCTTGCTCACTAACATGCTTCAATCAAAAATAACATTTGCTAAACCTAAGATGTATGATAATATTCCACCTCCAAACCCATAAGCAAAACACCATTTCATACATTCTAATAATCAATATCATCATCAATAATATCTCAAGTATCATGTATCAACATCAATAACAAAACTTTTAGAATCATATTTTTATTAAATAAGATTATTCTCACCTTCTCCAATCTTGATTTTTGCTCCATAAGTTCTCTAGAGCTTAAATTCATCCCCCTAGGCTTGCTTGTGCTTGATTTCCTATATTTTCTCTTCAAAATTGTTGGCTAAGCTTGCAAAATTTCTTTCCCTTTTCTTTCCCCCAACTCTCGGCCAAAGATGGTGATGGGTGCTTGGGATGACTTCTTTTAATTTCTTAAGTTGTTTAGAAAAGTGTAGAAGGCTCTTGGGTCTTGGAGAAAATAAGCCAATGGGCCGGCCATATGTAAGAATTGGGCTTCAGTGGGCTTGGCGCATTTTGCATGCTTAATTCTAAAATTTTATTCTTTAATGGGCCCAAATGTTCGGCCCATTTCAACCCAATATTTATAGGCCCATTAGCCCAATTTCAAGTTGATTGGCCCATTAAATTTAAACTTCCGTCTCACAATTAATTAATTTCCTTATGCCCGAAAATGAATTTTTAGGGCAATTCGAATCTTTTTATTTTTAACATATACTTCTCCAAGGGTAGTTAAGACTCATTTACTTGTTGGCATACATAGACCTCTTATCAGTGCATTCTATTTAATAATTTAATATAAATCAATACTTTGCTATATATGCAAACATGGTATATTCCCAATTATTTCACATATTTTTCATATCATCTTCATGAGAATTAAACTACTTTTAATGTATGATCTATTACGCTTCATGCGTTATACATATATTCATATCACCACTTGATTTATCACGCTTCAAGCGTTCACATATTCATTTATATGACTATAGTTTTACAAGGATATCAACCTAAGATATTTTCTCTAAATGATGTCTATCACTTTCTTTGCATCAACCAGTTTATCCAATAATTCATTAAAAATGTTCAGGTTTAAACTAATTAAAAAATGATCAAAAAGCAACAAAGTATCATAAGAGAACGTTAGCCGAGAGATCTGTAAGTGCACCAAGACGAGGCTAATAAATTATTTAGGACGTAGATTTCTCGAATTGGTTTGAAGTTTTTTCATCTTCTACACACAATAATTTACAGGTTTTTCTAAAGTCATTGAGTTAGTATTGATTCCTTGATTGCATGTATAGTATTTATTAGAATTATACATGAATGTTACATAATATGCATGTTTAATTGAATTACAACACATCCCGCCAAAAATCCTAAGAACTTATTATCTTATATGTGTTGTTTATTCTGGTTTATGCATGTATTATTTATGAAAAAATGAATTTTGCATGTGAAATTCACGTAAGGGCGTTCGAACGCCCGTCGAACACATAAGAAACATATAATGTTTTGTATTTTTCTTCGAATGTCACTCGAACGTGAGCTCTCTGAAAGGGTTTGTTCGAATGCGTTAACAAACGCTACACGAACGTGAACTATCTGGAAAGATTCGTTCGAACGACTAAATGAACGTGACACTAACGCAAGTCATACCTGGAATATTTTCAGACTTGAATTAATTTTGGTAAAATATCATACATGATTTAGTGTGTATTGATTCGAAGATTTAGATTAATCAAATGTTTAGTTAATTAACTTATTAATTGTCATATATTGTACACAAAATTTAATTGCGAAACTTGGTAATATAGACATAAGCCATTATAGGATAATTCATTTATCACATGCATGCACCTAGTTTAATATGTGATAAAGTTGAAAATTTTAATCTTGTTCATCAATTGTTGTATACTTGGATGAAAATTAAAAGTGTATCACGAAGACTTAGTCTGAGTTATATATAAGTAATTCATTTCAAGCTTGACAGAATTTATATATAAATAATAGTTATAGATGTTTTTGAGAATTCAAATGTAACACTAAGATTAAATGCTTAAGATTGTCTATTGAGAAAGTCATTAAGTAAATTCTGACACCAAGGTGATAAGAGCCTAAAAAGACAATGATTTAAGTGGTTACACCGGACCCCCATCGTCCTATAGGAATTTTCCTTTGTTCACTTATCATAAGAAATTTTAGTCCCAAATTCGAGAACTTGTATTATTTGGTATTACTATCCAAAAAATATTTTTAGTGCAACACATAAACCAGATCATAAAATTGATCATTGAGTAATTTATCTTGTATAGACTTGTTGATAACTATTTACAATTTATAGTTACACATGGCTACTAGAAACATCACAGTATTGGTTGCTTATGGAGAAAAGCAGAATAACTTTGGTGGAGCAAACTTCAAATAGTGGCAGAGTAAAATATTGTTATACCTGATCACACTATAGTTTGCCAATTATCTTAAGGAAACTCCTCTGGGTCATGTAGAGGGAGAAACTGAAGCGGCTTAGCAATTGCGAGTTGAGTCATCGTCGCAAGGCGACTTACTATGCAAGAACTACTTCTTGGGCAGTTTTGATAATACAATGTATAATGTGTACTAAGACGACTTCTGCAAAGAAACTCTTGGAATCTCTTGAAAATAAATATAAAACAGAAGATGCCGGACATAAGAAATTTATCGTGGGTACTAGACTACAAAATGGTAGATTCAATGATGATATTATCTCATGTGGGTGTACTACAGTTAATCATTCATGAAATATTGGAAGAATGAATGAAACTTTATGAGACCTTTCAAGTTTCCACAAACATTGAGTAATTGTCTCCATCATGGAAGGACTTTTGGAGTTATTTGAAACACTAGAAGAAACAGATGAGTCTTATGATTTGAGAGTTCGATTACAAATTGAAAAATAAAACAGGAAGTCTAAAAAGGTTAGCTACAAGACCATGAAGTCTAAGGCCAACATAGTTGAGGGTGGAAAGAGTAGCAAAAAGAGAAAGAACAATGAAGCTGATTCTTCCCAAGTGAGCAAGAAGTTCAAAGAGAAGTGTTACGTCTGTGGAAAAAGTGGTCATATGGCAAATGACTGCAGAAATAAAAAGTTTCAGGACAAAAACAAGAAAAAGAATAATGATGCCCATGTCACTGAAGATGAGTTGTTAACAGATGAGATCTCAGAGATGAACCTCTCAGTAGTTGTAACTGAAGCCAAATTAGTTAGAAATTCGAGAGAATGATGGATAGACACTGGAGCTAGTAGCCACATATGTGCCGATAGTAGGATGTTTTCTACATATCAAAAGGTCGACAATTGAGATCAATTGACCATGGGAAATTCTTCACCTCCAAAGTGGTAGGACAAGGCACATCGATTCTGAAAATAAGTTGTGGAAGGGAATTGACATTGAAAAATGTGTTGCACGTTCCAGACATCAGAAAGAATCTAGTTTCAGGATCTCTCCTCAGCAAGAATGACTTTAAGTTAGTTTTTGTGTCTGACAATAATATTTTTACCAAGAATGATGTTTATATAGGAAAATGATACCTCATTGAGGGCCTTTTCAAATTCAATATAATGACAGTCAATCGAAACAATAATATTATAATAATAAAGTTATATATTCTACTTATATTATTGAGTCACAAAATATATGACATGGTAGGTTGGGGCTTGTTAATTATGATACAATGCGTAAATTAATTAACATGAACCTTATACCTAGATTTACAATTGATAACCAACATAATCGTGAAGCATGTGTTGAAACGAAAATGAATAAACATCATTTCATTCCAAGAATGAAGTTCTGAACCCTTGGACATTATTCACATTGATGTGTGTAATATGAATGTTGTGTAATCAAAGGCGATAAAAAGTACTTTGTCACTTTTATCGATGATAGAACAAGATTCTATAATGTGTATTTACTGAGGAGCAAAGATGAAAACTATTGAGAGATTTATACATTATAAAAACGAAGTTGAAAATCAACTTGGTAAAAAAATAAAAAAATCAGAAGTGATATGTGTCACCATTCAGTGAATATTGTTCCAATCATGGAATTATTAACGAAACTACTGCTCCTTATTCGCCTCAATAAAACATGATTGCAGAATGCAAGAACCGAACGTAGAAGGAAATGATTAATTCCATGTTGACAAGTTCTGG